>CM069169.1:9632520-9870020 GCA_035221665.1 Okamejei kenojei | reverse complement strand
CGCGCTCTCTCCCCCGTTCTCTCTTTCGCTTTCTCCCGCTGACTCTTTCTCCCGCTCACTCTCTCTCTCCCTCTCTCCCCTGCGCTCTCTTTCCATCTCTCTTGCTTCCACTCTCTCCCCCGCGCTCCCTCACTCTCTCCCCGCGCTCTCTCTCCCCCCTCGTTTCTCTCTCTCTCTCTCCCGCTCACTCTCTCTCTCCCCCGCCGTCTCTCTCTCTCCCCCACACTCTCGCGCTCTCTCCCCGCGCTCCCTCACTCACTCCCGCTCTCTCAATCTCTACCCTCACACTCACTCTCTCTCTCCTGCCCTCTCTCTCTCTCACACATTTTCTCCGCCTCCCCCTCTCTCCCCCCCCCCCCATTTAACCTCCTCTCCCCGCCTGGCGTAGGGGGGGGGGGGGGGTGCAACTGACGTGACAGTGAGCGGGTGGGGGGTCACTGGCAGCTTGCATGCACAAACACACACACACACACACATTGTGGGGGAGGGGAGAGAGAGGGTGTGTGGGGTCTGTGACAGAGGGGGAGCGGGCGGGGTGCGATTGGCGCCCACTCATGTCTGCATACCGGACGATGAAGTGGGGGCGGGGAATAGCATGTGGGTGGGGGTCAGGGGTGAGGGGTCAGTGGCTGGGTGGGGGTGGGGGTCGGGTGAGGAGACGGTGAAATGGGTGGGGGTCGGGTGAGGAGACATTGGGGGTCCAAAGGTCCGGCCGGTGCCACTCACGTCTGCCTGCTGGATGATGAAGTGGGTGGGGATCGGGGGTCGGGGGTGAGGGGACGGTGGGTGGGGGCAGGGGGTAGGGGGTCGGGGGTTGGTCGGGGGTGAGAGGACGGTGGGTGGGGGTCGGTGGCTGGGTGGGGGCCGGGGGGGAGGGGAGGGACAGTGAATGGGTGGGGGTGGGTGGTCTGAGGTGAGGTGACGCTGGGTGGGTGAGGTGACGCTGGTTGGGTGGGGGTCCAGGGGTCAGGGTCGGGGTTGTGGGGGATGGTGGGTGGGGGTCGGGGTCGGGGGTGAGGGGACGGTGAATGGGTTGGGGGTGGGTGTCTGGGGTGAGGGGACGCTGGGGGTGGGTGGGGGTCCAGGGGTCAGGGTCGGGGGTGATGGGATTGTGGGGGTCGGGGGTCGGGGGTGAGGGGACGGTGGGTGGGGTTTTCGGGGTTTTGGGGGTCGGGAGTGAGGGTCGGTGGGGGTCGGGGTGAGGGGTGAGGGGACGCTGGGTGGGTGGGTGGGGGTCCAGGGGTCAGGGTGGGTGGGGGTGAGGGGATGGTGGGTGGGGTTCGGGGTTTGGGGGTCGGGGGTGCGGGGACGGTGGGGGTCCGGGGGTCCGGCCGGTGCCACTCACGTCTGCCTGCTGGATGATGAAGTGCCGGCACTGGCCGGTGGACATGACGGACAGCACGTACTCCCCCTTCTTCCGGCTCTCCCGCACCAGGAAGTCCCCCTCGGTGACCAGCAGCTGCTGGGTCTCCAGGCGGGGGATGGCCCCGTGGTACCAGGTCTGCTGGCACAGCGGCTTCTGCACCTCCGGCACCAGGGGCAGCGGGGGGGGCAGCTGTGGGGGGGGGGGGGAGGGACACAGGGCGTCAGTGCCGTCCCGACCCGACCCGTCCCCACCCCGTCCCCCACCCAGACTCCCCCAGCCCCCTCTCACAACCTCCACCCCAGCCCCCACCCCTAGCTGGGATAAGGTCATAGAAACAAAGAAAATAGGTGCAGGAGGAGGCCATTCGGCCCTTCGAGCCAGCACCGCCATTCATTGTGATCGTGGCTTATCGTCCCCTATCAATAACCCGTGCCTGCCGTCTCCCCATATCCCTCGACTCCACCAGCCCCTAGAGCTCTATCCAACTCTCTCTTAAATCCATCCAGTGACTTGGCCTCCACTGCCCTCTGTGGCAGGGAATTCCATAATTAGAATGCAGGGGGTCCCGACCCATCCCGTCCCGACCCCCTCTACCACTCCCCCCCCCCCCCCCACCTCCCCGAGATCCTCCCGCCCCCCCCTCCCAGCCGGGATGAGATCTTCACAATGCGGCCAGCATCGTCCCGGGGTCTGTGTATGGGTGCTGTCTGTGCGGAGTTTGCATGCTCACGGGGAGGGAGGGCTTGGGCCACGACTTACGCTGAACTTGGGTTTGAAGAGTCCCGAGATGTGGTTCTTCAGGGTCTCCAGTGACAAGGCTCGCACCCGTCCTTGCCCTATGTGGGGGGGGGGGGGGGGGAAACACAGCACACACACGGGGTCAGTGAACCGGGGGCTTGTGGCGTAAATGTCCATAGAGACGGTGGGGGGGGGGGGGGGGGGGAGAGAGGTCGAGGATAGAAAGGGAGAGGAAGAGGGAAAGGGGAGGAGGGGGGAAGGCGGAAAAAAACCAGCCCCACCCTCCACAAAACCCCCCCCTCCCCACTTCTCCCGACAGTCCCACACTTACCCCCCCCTCCACCCCAGCTTCCCTCCGGTACTCCTCCACCCCTCCGCACACCCCCCCCTCTCCCTTCCCCTCCCTGGAAACAACCCTCCCCAACCCTGCACACTTCTGTCTCCTTCATCCTCCTATCCCCCCCCCCAAAACCCCACCCCTCCCCACCCCTTCCCCACCAACCCCACCTCCCCCACTCTGCCTTCCTCCCGCCCGCCCATCCCCCCTCTTCTCTCCTCCTCTCCCTATCCTACCCCCGTTCTCTGTACCACCCCCCCACCCCCCTCGTTGTCCCAGGGTGTGGGCGGGGGTCTCACGCACGGTGGAGGTGACTGAGTAGCGATCATCGTCCAGCCGCAGAGCCAGGGGGGCATCTCGGTCCCCCAGCCCCCGCAGCCCCTGCTGCAGCACCACCCGCTGCCCGTCCAGCCGCGCCCGCCCGCAGCTCAGCGCCCGCTCCTGCCGCCTGCTCTCCTCCAGCGCGCAGCGGCGGCTCAGCACGTATACCCTGGGGAGAGAGAGGCGGGGGGGTGGGGGGGTCAGAGAGTAACAGACCAATCTACCCCACACCCAGCAGTGGCTCGACACCCTGGGGAGACAGGGACGGGGGGAGAGGGGGTGGTGGGTCGGTGTGGGTGCGTTGGCTGCAGTGGGTCAGTGTGGGTCAGTGTGAGTGGGGTGGGGGTCAGTGTGTGCGCTATGGTTGGTGTGGGTAGGTGTGGGTAGGGTGGTGTGTGTGTGGGGTGTGGGGAGGGTAGGGTGTGGGTCAGTGTGGGTGGGTGTGGGTCAGTGTGGGGTCATTGGGTTCGGGTGGGCTGTGGGGAGGGTGTGGGTCAGTGTGGGTGGATGGGTCGGTGTGTGTCGGTGTGGGTGGGTGGGTCAGTGTGTGCGCTCTGGTTGGTGTGGGTAGGTGTGGGTGGGTGGGTGTGGGTAGGTGTGGGTGGGGGGCGGGTGTGGGTGGGTGTGTGTGGGTGGGTGTAGGTGTGGGTCGTGTGGGTGTGTGTGGGGTGTGTGTGGGTGTGTGTAGGTGTGGGTCAGTGTGGGTGTGTGTGGGTGTGTGTGGGTGTGGGTCAGTGTGGGTGTGTGTGGGTGTGCGTGGGGTAGGTGGGTGTGGGTCAGTGAGTGGGTGGGGTGGGTGGGATGTGCGCTCCCGGTTGGTGTGGGTGGGGTGGGTCGGTGTGTATCGGTGTGGGTGGGGTGGGTCAGTGTGTCCGCCTCGGTTGGTGTTGGGTAGGTGTGGGTGGGGTGGGTGTGGGTGTGTGTGTGTGTGTGTGTGTGTGTGTGTGTGTGTGTGTGTGTGTGTGTGTGTGGGTGTGTGTGTGTGTGTGTGTGTGGGTGGGTGTTGGGTCAGTGTGGGTCAGTGTGTGTGTGTGTGTGGGTGTGTGTCAGTGTGGGTGTGTGTGTGTGTGTGTGTGTGGGTGGGTGTGGGTCCAGTGTGGGTCAGTGTGTGTGTGTGTGGGTGTGTGGGTGTTGTATGGGTGTGTGGGGTGTGTGGGTGGGTGTGGGTCAGTGTGGGTGTGTGTGGGGTGGGTGTGGGGTGGGTGTGGGTGGGTGTGTGTGGGTGTGTGGGGTCAGTGTGGGGGTGTGTGTGTGTTTGTGTGTGTGTGTGGTGTGTGTGTGTGTGTGTGTGTGTGTGTGTCCGTGTGTGTGTGGGTCAGTGTGGGTGTGTGTGTGTGTGTGGATGGGGTGGGTGGGTGTGGGTCAGTTTGGGTGGGTGTGTGTGCGTGTGGGTGTGTGTGGGGGGGGTTTGGGTGTGTGTATGTGTGTGTGTGTGTGTGTGGGTGTGTGTGTGTGGGTGTGTGGGTCAGTGTGAGTGTGTGTGGATGGGGTGGGTGGGTGTGGGTCAGTTTGGGTGGGTGTGTGTGTGTGTGTGGGTTGTGTGTGGGGGGGGTTTGGGTGTGTGTATGTGTGTGTGTGTGTGTGTGTGTGTGTGTGTGTGTGGGGGGGTGTGTTTGGGTGTGTGTGTGGTGTGTGTGGGGGGGGTTTGGTGTGTGTATGTGTGTGTGTGTGGTGTGGGGGGGTTGGGTGTGTGTGGGTGGGTGTGGGTCAGTTTGGGTGGGTGTGTGTGTGTGGGTGTATGTGTGTGTGTGGGGGGGGTTGGGTGTGTGTATGTGTGTGTGTGTGTGTGTGTGTGTGTGTGTGTGTGTGTGGGGGGGGGGGGGGGGGGGGGGGGTTGGGTATGTGTGGGTGGGTGTGGGTCAGTTTGGGTGTGTGTGTGTGTGTGGGTGTATGTGTGTGTGTGGGCTCCACTCGGTGCTCACCGCGACCGGAAGCCGGTGGATTGCTCCTCTGTGGCGATCTCGGTGGAGATCTGCCGGCTGGTGGCCTGCCGACTGTCTAGGGCATCCGTCATGGCCTGCAGCTCCTCCTCGATGGACGTGAGGCTGTGGGCGAGCGTCACAGAGCCAGAGAATCACACGGTGTAGACCAGGCCCAACGTGTCGCAGCTACACTAGTCCCACCTCCCCGCACATCACTCCATACCTGTCCTATCCACGTACCTGTCCAAATGTCTTTTAAATGTTTAAACCGTGACTAGTGGGGTGCCGCAAGGCTCGGTGCTGGGACTCCAGTTATTTATAATAAACTTTAACAATTTCGACCAGTGAATTAAATGTCTCCAAGTTTGTGGATGACACAAAGCTGGGTGGCTGTGTGAGGCTGCGAGGAGGATGCTATGAGGCTGCAGGGTGACTTGGATAGGTTGGGTGAGAGGGCAGATGCAGTATCATGTGGATCAATGTGAGGAAATGAGAATTTGGCCCATCTAGTCCACTCCATCATTCAATCATGGATGAGAGGGAAAAACAGATCAGTCACGATTCATAGGTTCATAAATTACAGGAGCAGAATTAGGCCGTTCGGCCCATCTAGTCTACTCCACCATTCTATCATGCCTGAACTATCTCTCCCTCTCAACCCCATTCTCCTGCTTTCTCCCCATAACCCCTGGCACTCGTCCTAATGAAAGTGTATCTCATAGAAAAATAGACAATAGGTGCAGGAGTAGGCCATGTGGCCCTTTGAGCCAGCACCGCCATTCAATATGATCGTGGCTGATCTTCCGGAATCAGTACCCCGTTCCTGCTTTCTCCCCATATCCCTTGATTGCGTTAGCCCTTATAACCTTTATAACGAGAGGAATTGAATACAGGAGCAAAGAGGTCCTTCTGCAGTTGTGCAGAGCCCTAGTGAGACCACACCTGGAGTATTGTGTGCAGTTTTGGTCCCCTAATTTGAGGAAGGACATTCTTGCCTTTGAGGGAGTGCAGCGTAGGTTTACAAGGTTAATTCCCAGGATGGCGGCACTGTCATATGCTGAGAGAATGGAGCAGCTGGGCTTGTACACTCTGGAGTTTAGAAGGATGAGAGGATATCTCATTGAAACATATAAGATTGTTAAGGGCTCGGACACGCTAGAGGCAGGAAACATGTTCCCGATGTTGGGGGAGTCCAGAACCAGGGGCCACAGTTTAAGAATAAGGAGTAAGCCATTTAGAACGGAGACGAGGAAACACTTTTTCTCACAGGGAGTGGTGAGTCTGTGGAATTCTCTGCCTCAGAAGGCAGCGGAGGCCAATTCTCTAGATGCTTTCAAGAGAGAGTTAGATATGGCTCTTAAAGATAGCGGAGTCAGGGGATATGGGGAGAAGGCAGGAACGGGGTACTGATTGGGGATGATCAGCCATGATCACATTGAATGGCGGTGCTGGCTAGAAGGGCCAAATTACCTACTCCTGCACCTGTGGTCTATTGTCTATTGCCCTAAGAGCTAAATCTAACTCTCTCTTGACCCTCTATTGAATAAATCTCAATACACGAGACAATGATAAGCCAACGCCAGTGTATGTTTGGCTGTGAACGCGTGATCACGCACATACATGATGGTGTGTGATCCCGGACATACATGTTGGCGTGTGATCCCGGACATACATGTTGGCGTGTGATCCCGGACATACATGTTGGCGTGTGATCCCGGACATACATGTTGCCGTGTGATCACGCACATACATGTTGGCGTGTGATCCCGGACATACATGTTGGCGTGTGATCACGCACATACATGTTGGCGTGTGATCCCGGACATACATGTTGGCGTGTGATCCCGGACATACATGTTGGCGTGTGATCCCGGACATACATGTTGGCGTGTGATCACTGCAGCCGCTCACCTGTGCTGCACCGACTCGATGGTCAGGTCGTTCACCTGCAACTCCCCCGCCTGCAGCTCGTCCAACTCCTCCAGGAGGCTGGGGTCAAAGGTCACGACCTGGGGGCACCTCCGTCACCGACCTGGGGGAGGGGGGGTCAGAGGGTCAAGGGTGGCGAGCAGAACAATGGGTCGGAGTTCCCGGCACGAGGCCACGCCGACTGGCTGGACCACTGAGTGGCCAGTGGACAGCCAGGGTGGTGCGTGTGACTCTGGCCGTCTGTGGGGGGCATCTTGTGTCAGCTTGTGTGTGCACGGCTACCTGAAGGTGTGTGTGTACGGATGTGTGTATGTGGCTATATCTGTGTGTGTAAGGTTGTGTGTGTGTGTGTGTGTAAGGTTGTGTGTGTAAGGCTGTGTGTGTGTAAAGTTGTGTGTGTGAGATTGTGTGTGTGAGATTGTGTGTGTGAGATTGTGTGTGTATGTGAGTAAGGTTGTGTGTGTAAGGCTGTGTGTGTGTGTGTGTGTGTGTAAGGCTGTGTGTGTGTGTGTGAGTGAGATTGTGTGAGTGAGATTGTGTGTGTGTGTGTGTGTGTGCGAGATTGTGTGCGAGATTGTGTGTGTAAGATTGTGTGTGTGTGTGTGAGATTGTGCATGTGTAAGGTTGTGTGTGTAAGGCTGTGTGTGTGTGTGTGCAGGCGCATGTGTGGAAGGATGTGTGTGTGTGAGATTGTGTGTGTGTAAGGTTATGTGTGTGATTGTGTGTAAGGTGAGGAGGGGTTGGGTCCAGTTAGGGAGGGGAGGTGAAGGACGGGTCGGGGAGGGGGGGTGGAGGGACAGGTCGGGTTGGGTCAGGGGGGGTGTACCTGTTCTGCTGGATGAAGCTGCTGTACTCAGTGAGGGGGTCGATGGCCTCGATGGCATTGCTGATCTCCCGGTGAACAGTGACCACCTCCTCCTGCACCAGGCTGGTCAGCTCCTGGTACTCCTGTAGGATGTCCTTGCTGTGGGAACAGGGGGCCTGGGAATGTCAGCGGGCCTGGGAATGACTCAACCCAACACCTCCACATCGCGCCGCGCACACACACACACACCACACGCAAACACGCACCACTCACAATAAACCAGCTGCCCCATTTCCTCCAAAACAACAAATAAAACACTTTTGGACAGGTACAACGGAAAGGTTGAGAATGATGTTGGGCCAAACACAGGCAAGTGGGACTTGCGCATCTTGGTCGGCCTGGACGAGTTGGGCAGAAGGGCCTGCTTAGATGTGCAGGAAGGAACTGCAGATGCCATCGGGTGGAAGTTACAGGATCCTGAAATCTGCAACATCCAGGTTCAGGAATAGCTACTTCCCCACAGCCATCAGGCTATTAAACACAACTTCAAACAAACTCTGAACTATAACAGCCTATTGCACTTTATCTGTTTATTTATGTGCGTATATATATATATATTCTATGCTCTATGGACACACTGATCTGATCTGTATTTATGCCTACAATATTCTGTTGTGCTGAAGCAAAGCAATAATTTTGTTGTCCTATCTGGGACACACGACAATAAACTCTCCTGACTTGACTTGACTACACCGAATGTAGACACAAACTGCTGGAGTAACTCAGCGGGTCAGGCAGCATCTCTGGAGAGAAGGAACAGGTGACGTTTCAGGTCAGAGCCCTTCTTCAGACCCGAAACGAACGTCACCTATTCCTTTTTCTCCAGAGATGCTGCCTGACCCGTTGAATTACTCCAGCAGTTTGAGTCCATACGTGACCTGCTTGGACGCTGTATGACTAAATCCCACACTCTCGCTTGAAGCACAAGTGTTTGGAACGTTTTGCAAAGAAGCAAAGTTGTGGACCATGTGGTATAAACGGCAGCCATTCTGCAGTTGTACAGGGTCCCAGTGAGACCACACCTGGAATATTGTGTGCAGTTTTGGTCCCCTCATTTGAGGAAGGACATTCTTGCTATTGAGGGAGTGCAGCGTAGGTTTACAAGGTTAATTCCCAGGATGGCGGGACTGTCATATGCTGAGAGAATGGAGCAGGCTGGGCTTGTACACTCTGGAGTTTAGAAGGATGAGAGGGTATCTCATTAAGAAAGGGCTTGGACACGCTTGAGGCAGGAAAACATCCTGAATGTTGGGGGAGTCAGAACCAGGGGCCACAGTTTAAGAATAAGGAGGTAAACCATTTAGAACGGCGATTTTTCTCACTGGAGGGCGGTGGAGGAGGGCGTGGAGGCCGGTTCTCTGGATGCTTTCAAGAGAGCTAGATAGGGCTCTTAAAAATAGTGGAGTCGAGGGATATGGGGAGAAGGCAGGAACGGGGTACTGATTGGGGATGATCAGCCATGACCACATTGAATGGCGGTGCTGGCTCGAAGGGCCAAATGGCCTCCTCCTGCACCTATTGTCTATTGTCATTCAGGTAAAGTGGTGCATTCTCTCTCCACGGACGCTGCCTAACCAGCAGAGTAATCTAGTATTTATTTTTTAATTGCGAGGGTCATAGCACTGTATAGCACGTCTATCTTCGGTTGAAACCAGCATTTGCAGTTCCTTCCAACACATTCCTTGTAAACCTCTCCTATCCATGTAGCTGTCCAAATGTCTCTTGCCAGAAACATAGAAACATAGAAATTAGGTGCAGGAGTAGGCCATTCGGCCCTTCGAGCCTGCACCGCCATTCAATATGATCATGGCTGATCATCCAACTCAGTATCCCGTACCTGCCTTCTCTCCATACCCTCTGATCCCCTTAGCCACAAGGGCCACATCCAACTCATTCTTAAATTATAGCCAATGAACTGGCCTCAACTACCCTCTGTGGCAGAGAGTTCCAGAGGACTCACCACTCTCTGAGTGAAAAAAAGTCTTTCTCATCTCGGTCTTAAAGGATTTCCCCCTTATCCTTAAGCTGTGACCCCTTGTCCTGGACTTCCCCAACATCGGGAACAATCTTCCTGCATCTAGCCTGTCCAACCCCTTAAGAATTTTGTAAGTTTCTATAAGATCCCTCTCAATCTCCTAAATTCCAGAGAGTATAAACCGAGTCTATCCAGTCTTTCTTCATAAGACAGTCCTGACATCCCAGGAATCAGTCTGGTGAACCTTCTCTGCACTCCCTCTATGGCAATAATGTCCTTCCTCAGATTTGGAGACCAAAACTGTACGCAATACTCCAGGTGTGGTCTCACCAAGACCCTGTACAACTGAAGTAGAACCTCCCTGCTCCTGTACTCAAATCCTTTTGCTATGAAAGCTAACATACCATTCGCTTTTTTCACTGCCTGCTGCACCTGCATGCCTACTTTCAATGACTGGTGTACCATGACACCCAGGTCTCGCTGCATCTCCCCTTTTCCTAATCGGCCACCATTCAAATAATAGTCTGCTTTCCTGTTTTTGCCACCAAAAGTGGATAACCTCACATTTATCCACATTATACTGCATCTGCCAAACATTTGCCCACTCACCCAGCCTATCCAAGTCACCTTGCAGTCTCCTAGCATCCTCCTCACAGCTAACACTGCCCCCCCAGCTTAGTGTCATCCGCAAACTTGGAGATATTGCCTTCAATTCCCTCATCCAGATCAATTAATATATATTGTAAATAGCTGGGGTCCCAGCACTGAGCCCTGCGGTACCCCACTAGTCACTGCCTGCCATTGTGAAAAGGACCCGTTTACTCCTACTCTTTGCTTCCTGTTTGCCAGCCAGTTCTCTATCCATATCAATACTGAACCCCTAATACCGTATGCTTTAAGTTTGTATACTAATCTCTTATGTGGGACCTTGTCGAAAGCCTTCTGGAAGTCCAAATATACCACATCCACTGGTTCTCTCCCTTATCCACGCTACTAGTTACATCCTCGAAAAAATTCCACAAGATTCGTCAGACATGATTTACCTTTCGTAAATCCATGCTGACTTTGTCCAATGATTTTACCACTTTCCAAATGTGCTGCTATCCCATCTTTAATAACTGACTCTAGCAGTTTCCCCACTACCGATGTTAGACTAACTGGTCTGTAATTCCCCGTTTTCTCTCTCCCTCCCCTTCTTAAAAAGAGGGGTTACATTTGCTACCGCGCCAATCCTCAGGAACTACTCCAGAATCTAAAGAGTTTTGAAAGATTATCACTAATGCATCCACTATTTCCTGAGCTACTTCCTTAAGTACTCTGGGATGCAGCCTATCTGGCCCTGGGGATTTATCGGCCTTTAATCTATTCAATTTACCCAACACCACTTCCCGACTGACCTGGATTTCACTCAATTCCTCCTTTGACCCACAGTCCCCTGCTATTTCCGGCAGATTATTTATGTCTTCCTTAGTGAAGACGGAACCAAAGTAGTTATTCAATTGGTCCGCCATATCCTTGTTCCCCATGATCAACTCACCTGTTTCTGACTGCAAGGGACCTACATTTGTTTTAACTAACCTCTTTCTCTTCACATATCTATAAAAACTTTTGCAGTCAGTTTTTATGTTCCCTGCCAGTTTTCTTTCATAATCTATTTTTCCTTTCCTAATTAAGCCCTTTGTCCTCCTCTGCTGGTCTCTGAATTTCTCCCAGTCCTCTGGTATGCTGCTTTTTCTGGCTACTTTGTACGCATCATCCTTTGCTTTGATACTATCCCTGATTTCCCTTGTTATCCACGGATGCACTACCTTCCCTGATTTATTCTTTTGCCAAACTGGGATGAACAATTTTTGTAGTTCATCCATGCAGTCTTTAAATGTCTTCCATTGTATATCCACCGTCAACCCTTTTAGAATTAATTGCCAGTCAATCTTGGCCAATTCACGTCTCATACCCTCAAAGTTACCTTTCTTTAAGTTCAGAACCATTGTTTCTGAATTAACAATGTCACTCTCCATCCTAATGAAGAACTCAACCATATTATGGTCACTCTTGCCCAAGGGGGCACGTACAACAAGACGGCTAACTACCCCTTCCTCATTACTGGTCTCTTGCCAGAATCAATGATTTTCACCCATAATCGAGGCCCCTGAGTGCCAGGGGTGAGGTGCTGCCC
Source organism: Okamejei kenojei (assembly GCA_035221665.1). NCBI lineage: Eukaryota > Metazoa > Chordata > Chondrichthyes > Rajiformes > Rajidae > Okamejei > Okamejei kenojei. Next base: position 9,858,391 of record CM069169.1, on the reverse strand, counting down.
AGCCAGAGGCCGGAGAGGGGATTCCTTGTTGACCCCCATGCAAGGGGTGTGTCGGTATCCTCCCCGCACTGTTTCATTATTAGCTGGACAAATAACCAGTGCGGTGTGAGTTGTTCAAGCAATTCTCATCAACAGGATGTGGCTGCAGCGGCAGATCTTGGTGTGTGACTGATAGAGGCATATCATGGTGTTACAACCTCCCAGAAATAGTCCCAGCCACAGAGAGACAGAGGGAAGATGAGACAGATTAAAACATCCAGCAGCACTGGAGTAGAGCCGAGTTCAGAGCCCAGGAGGACGAGGTGTGATCTTATAGTGGTTCAGTTTAGAGATACAGCGCTGAAACAGGCCCTTTGGCCCACCGAGTCCGTGCCGACCAGCCATCCCCGCACTATCCTACGCACGCTAGGGACAATTTACAATTATAGCAATACCAATAAGCCTACAAACCTGCACTTCTTTGGAAAGCGGAAGGAAACTTAAGATTATTAAGGGCTTGGACACACTAGAGGCAGGAAACATGTTCCCGATGTTGGGGGAGTCCAGAACCAGGGGCCACCGTTTAAGAATAAGGAGTAAGCCATTTAGAACGGAGACGAGGAAACACTTTTTCTCACAGGGAGTGGTGAGTCTGTGGAATTCTCTGCCTCAGAGGGCGGTGGAGGCCGGTTCTCTGGATGCTTTCAAGAGAGAGCTAGATAGGGCTCTTAAAGATAGCGGAGTCGGGGGATATGGGGAGAAGGCAGGAACGGGGTACTGATTGTGGATGATCGGCCGTGATCACATTGAATGGCGGTGCTGGCTCGAGGGGCAAATGGCCTACTCCTGCACCTGTCGTCTATTGTCTATTGAAACCGGAGCTCCCAGTGAAGACCCACGCGGTCACAGGGAGAATGCACAAACTCCACACAGTCTTTTGCCCAGAGTAGGGGAATGCACAGAGTATTTTAGTGGAATCAAGAACCGGAGGACACAGGTTCGAGGTGAGGGGAGAAAAATTTAATAGGGACTTTTTTTTTTTCTCAACCCAAAAGATGACAGGTAAATAGAATGATCTGTCAGTGGAGATAGTGGAGGCAATGTTTAAGAAACATTTGGACAGGTACATGGATAGGATCGGTGTAGAGGGAACCAGATTAAACACAGGCAGGTGGGACCAGTGTGGATGGGGCATGTTGGTGGGTGTGGGCAAGTTGGGCCTGTTTCCATGCTGTATCACCCTATGCGAGGCGATGGGGTACGAGGACTGCGAGACCCCTCATGTGTTGTGCACCCCCAGCCCGTGGGCCCCACCGGACATGGACGGGCTCGAGAGAACCAGCAGAAAGGCCGCGGGAATATTGGATCCTTCTCTTGGGATATTGTGCATCACAACAGCTCAGGAGCGGGGAGGATTGGTGGGGGGGGGGGGGGGGGGGAATGGGGACGGATGGACGGCTGTACAAGGCGTTGCTGAGGCCGCACTCGAAGCACTCAGTTCCGGTTTAGGTCACCCTGTCAAGATATTAGCTGAAAATAGCACACAGGGAAGGTTTACGAGGTTGCTGCCGGAGCGCGCGGCGCTGAGCTGCAGTGAGAGGTTGGGCAGGCTGGGATTTTATTCCATGGAGCACAGGAGATGAGGGGCGATCTTATAGAGGTGTATGAGGTCATGAGGGGGAACAAATAGGGTGAACGCACAGAGTCTTTTACCCAGAGCTGGGGGAATCAAGAACTAAAAGGCATACAAGGTTACGATGAGCGGAGAAAAGTACAGGAACCAACATTTCCACACAGAGGGTGGTGGGTATATGGAACAAGCTGCCAGAGGAAGAGGAAGCTGAGGAAGTCAGCCTCTGCGGTCTATCATTTGCACATGACACATTTTAAAGACATTTGGACAGAGACATAGATTGGAAAGGTTTGGATGGGTCTGTGTCAAATGCAGGCAAATAGGACTAGCTTAGATGGAGCCTCTTGGTCAGCAGGGTGAGATAGGCTGAAGGGCCTGTTTCCATGCTGTGTGATTCTACGAGAGGTGTTGCTTCCATGGGAGTGTTTAATGGGGAGAGTTTTTCCTATCCAACCCGGGCCCAGGGAGTGTGGGCAGTGACGAGGGAAATGGAAGGTCATTTCAGCATCTCCACGTCATCAGCCTCCAACCACAGGGTCGGGAAGGCCCACAGAGGGCAAGAGGAGACTTCTTCAATGTGGTCATACCTTGAGGAGGTTTTGCAGTGGAGCTACACTAGAGACTGACCAGGTCACCTCCCTGCCCCGCGACACCGTCCAGCCATTGCTCCGGGCCAAATATCTTTGTCGTACTTTGGATGGAAGGAAGGAGGCAAAAGAAAGAAAAGGAGAAACGGAGGGAAAGGAAAGGAGAGGAGGAAAAACATACACAAGAATGCTAAACTCTGATTCCAGATTTATTAGATGAAGCTATGAGCGGAAAGGCGGATTCAACTAACTTAATATCATACTTGTATAATATCATTCTAAATATAGAAATACCGTCATCTGACACAATTAGAAGAGATTGGGAACAAGAATTATCTATTAATATCTCGAAAGAGAGATGCGATAAATACTTGCTATATGTGCATAAATGCTCGATCAATATAAGACATATCTTAATTCAATTCAAAATTTTACATAGATTATATTATTCGAAAATTAAACTGAACAAAATCTTTCCAAATGTCTCCCCCATGTGTGATAAATGTTTATCTCAAGATGTAACCATAGCACACTCCTTTGTTTTTTGCATAAAACTCCAAACATTTTGGAATGACATTTTTTAAGTGTTTACAAAATTATTTAAAATAAAACTGAAACCCCAACGTAGACCTGATTATTTTTGGAACAATGGAAGTCGGCTCTGAGCTGACTTCGTTCCAAGAGAGTTTCCTTAACTGTGGCATAATAACGGCAAAAAAAACTCTACTTAAATTCTGGACAAATGCACCCACACCAACGCTAAAAATGTGGATTTCAAATATGTCTGGAATGTTACATCTTGAAGACATGAGATTCATCCTAGCAGGCAAATCCGACCAATTCTTAAAGATTTGGTCTCCCTTTATCGACTTATTACAAGAATATGGTGCAACAAAACTCTGGAAATAAACTGTTTCAGGACCAGGTGAGGGGTGTGCAAAGATATGAAGCAGGTACATCCCTTTTATTTTATTTTCTTTATATTCTCTTTTTTTTTCCTCTCTTTCTCACGTTTTACATCTTTATGGGCTCTCTCTTTCACTATCTTATCTAACTTTCTCTCTTTTTCGTTTCCTTGCTTCTGTTGCTTTTCTATTGTTACATTTTAGAAGTGGTGCATGAAATGTATTATGCTATTTTTGGTTTATACTATTGTTCATTACTTCTAATAAAAATATTATTTTCAAAAAAAGGAAAGGAGAGGAGGAAAAGCGAACGAGAGAAAGAGGAAGAGAAAGAAGTAAAAAAAGAGATGGAGATTTTGAGAAAAGAATTTAAATTAAGACGAGGGCGAAGGGCCAAATGCAGGGAAATGGGACTGCCCCAATATGCCAACCTGGTCAGCATGGACAAGGTGGGCTGAAGGGCCTGTTTCTGTGCTGCACGGTGCCATGACTCCGAGATTCTAAAAGGTTTGGATGGATACGGGTCAATCACGGACAAACGGAACATGTCTTGATGGGACATCTTGGTCGGCATGGGAGAGATGGGCCGAAGGGCTGGTTTCTGTGCTGCAGGGCTTGTGGACTCCAGCAGCCCATGGATCCATCATTCCTCGACTCCATCACCCCAACACTCCACACCCCCAACACTCATGACGCCAACAGTCCCTGACCCATGACCCCAACACTCCATGACCCCAACACTCGTGACCCCAACTGTCCCTGACCCATGACCCCAACACTCCATGACCGCAACACTCCATGACCCCAACACTCCATGACCCCAACAATCCATGACCCCAACATCCATGACCGCAACACTCATGACCCCAACAGTCCATGACCCCAACATCCATGACCGCAACACTCATGACCCCAACATTAATGATCCCAACATTAAAGACCCCAACACTCCATGACGCCAACATCCATGACCCCAAAACTCCATGACCCCAACACTCATGACCCCAACATCCATGACCCCAACACTCCATGACCCCAACATTCCATGACCCCAACACTCATGACCCCAACACTCCATGACCCCAACATCCATGACCCCAACATCCATGACCCCAACACTCATGACCCCAACATCCATGACCCCAACACTCCATGACCCCAACATCCATGACCCCAAAACTGCATGACCGCAACACTCATGACCCCAACACTCCATGACCCCAACATCCATGACCCCAACACTCCATGACCCAACAATCCATGACCCCAAAACTCCATGACCCCAAAACTCCATGACCCCATCAGTCCCTGACCCATGATACCAGTTTGTTGCGGTGCGATACGATTCGGCGCGTTCTGGGGGGGGTTGTACCCAGAAGATGTGAACCACCTCCATCTCCATGACCCCAACACCCCATCTCCGCATGCCCCCTGTGTGTTGCGGTGTGGTGTGGTGTGGTGCGGTGCGGTGCGGCGGGTGTGGTGTGGTGCGGCGCGGTTGTACCTACAGGATGTGAACCATCTCCTGGTGCAGCTCCTGCAGGGCGGCGAGCAGGCCCGGCAGCTCCAGCGTGTAGTACTGCTGGTGGTGGACCTCAGCGGCACGCACCGCCAGCACGTACTGGTTGTGCAGGAGGTGCATCTTCATGGTGGCCTTCACGTACTTGTCCTTCATTTTGTCCCGCTCCTTGTCTGGGTCGGAAGAGAAATTCATGCCATCAGACCCTACTGTGCCCGGAATGAAGCTCAGTCCAGATTCCACCACACAACACCATGTCCCTCAACCCATCCTCCTAGATTCCTAAACCCAATGGTATGAACACTCAACCCAACCATAAACATTGCCTATCTGAGTCTCCCAGAGATGCCACCTGACCCGCTGAGCCACTCCAGTCTATTTTTGTCCAATGAAGAAATACGTTTCAGAAAACAACATGTTTTAACATAGTAAAATCCTCCAAGAGTTGCTTCAGAGTATCAGATGCCACAGGAAGGAAAGGTTGAGAGGGTTATTTTCAGTTTAGTTTTGTTTAGAGAAACAGGGGAAACAGACCCTTCAGCCCACCGACCAGCGATCCCCACACATTAACACTGTGCAGACACAGTGGGGACAATCTGGAGTACTGTGTGCAGTTTTGGTCTCCTAATTTGAGGAAGGACATCCTTGTGATTGAGGCAGTGCAGCGTAGGTTCATGAGATTGATCCCTGGGATGGCGGGACTGTCATATGAGGAAAGATTGAAAAGACTAGGCTTGTATTCACTGGCGTTTAGAAGGATGAGGGGGGATCTTATAGAAACATATAAAATTATAAAAGGACTAGATGCAGGAAAAATGTTCCCAATGTTGGGCGAGTCCAGAAACCAGGTGCGCCGCGTGAAGACTTAGAATAAAGGGGATGGAGTCATTTAGACTGAGCTGAGAAAAAACTTTTTTACCCAGAGAGATGAGTGAATTTATGGAATTCCCTGCACAGAAGACAGTGGAGCCAAATTCATGGATGGATTTAAAAAGAGAGAGTTGGATTAGAGGCGTCTAGGGGCTAGTGGAGTCAAGGGATGTGGGGAGAAGGCAGGCAACGGGTATTGATAGCTGACGATCAGCCATGAACATAGTTGAATGGCGGTGCTGGCACGAAGGGCCGAATGGAGCCTCCTCCACACCTATTTACTATGTGCCTATGTATCTATGACAAAATACTAATTTGACCAAGCGAATTAACCTGGAATTCTGTAACGGCTTTGGATGTGAGGGAGTAAACCGAGATTCCCAGAGCATAAAACCCCACGCAGCGTCACGGGTAAACGTGAGCAAACTCCATTTAGATGGTACTTGCATACTTGGTCGGCGATGGATGGGGTTGGGCCGAAGGACCTGTTTAAATGACTAAAGTTGTGAATCATGTGGGTATAAATGCCAGCCAATTCGGAAAAAGGGGCTCAGACCTGAGACATTCTCTCTCCCGAGATAGCAGCCTGACCACATAGGTAGGGTAGTTTAGAGATATAGCGCAGAAGCAGGCCGCTTCGGCCCAACCGTGCTGTGCTGACCAGCGATCCCCGCACAACTCAACGCTATCTGCCACACACAAGGGACAATTTTAACATTTTATAGTCCAAGTACCAATTGACCTACAAACTGGAAGGTTTTTGGAGTGTGTGAGGAAACCAAAGATCCCGGAGAAACTCCACGCAGTTCTCGGGAGAACGTGCAAACTGTGTCAGGCTCAGAGCCGGGTCTCTGGCGTTGTACGTGTCGCAATTCTACCTGCACCACCACCACATGCCGAATGCATTTACTAGTTTTTTGTGGGGGTCATATAGCGATATAGCACAGAAACAGGCCCTTGCGAAGCCCACCTTCTCCATGCCCAACCGGATACCCAGGAAGTGACGGGATTTGCGTTAAAAAGATCATGGCTGAGGGCCTGGAGAGTGAAATGTTCGCAGATCCCGGTTCCACGTATTCACCGGGTACACGGTTCACAATCAGCTGCCGAGCCGTGTTTCCCACCGTGATCGGTTTCAAGTGAGGAATTCCACCCAGGGTCACTCCCCTTCTCCCCTCTCCCATCGCGCAAATGTACAGAGGTGTGAAAAACGGGGACTCCCTCCAATTCAGGGACAGTTTCATCCAACAGCCTGGTATAAGGCGACCTGAACATCCTTAATCACCAGCTAGAGAGCCTTCCTTATGCCCTGATTAAAAGGCAGGGATGATGCAGCCATTTGAATGCGTGCATAGCTTGAAGGGCCAATGGCACTCCTGCATCTACTTTCTATGTTTAACCAAGTATCTTAACTGGACTTTATCTTGCAATAAACAGACAGCAGTGGGAGGTCCAGGTCAATGGAGACGTTTAAGCGGAAAATGCATTCTTAATTAGTACGTGTCAGGGCGTGGGGAGGAAGGCAAGGAAATGGGGTTGAGAGGGAAATTATAGTCTTGCTTACATATTTGGTCTCCCTAATCTGAGAAAGACATTCTTGCCATGTGGGAGTGCAAGAAGGTTTCACCTAGACTGATTCCTGGATGTCATGAATATTCATCTGAAGAAAGACGTGGATAGACTACGCTTGTTACTTCGCTAAATTTAAGAAGATTGAGCGGGGGATCTTATAGAAACTACAAAATTCTTTAAGGGTTGGACAGGCTCGATGCAGGATATTGTTTCCATGAAATTGGTGAGGTCCAGGAACAAAGGACACAGTTTAAATGGATAAGGGGGAAATCTTTTAGGACCGAGATGAGAAGATCTTTTTTTCACACAGAGAGTGGTGGATCTGTGGAATTCTCTGCCACAGAAGGTAGTTGAGGCCAGTTCATTGGCTATATTTAAGAGGGAGTTAGATGTGGCCCTTGCGGCTGAAGGGATCAGGGGGTATGGAGAGAAGGCAGGTACGGGATACTGAGTTGGATGATCAGCCATGATCATATTGAATGGCGGTGCTGGCTCGAAGGGCCGAATGGCCTACTCCTGCATCTACTTTCTATGTTTACCTGTTATCTAACTGGACTTCTCTGGACTTTATCTTGCAATAAACAGACAGTGGGCAGTGGAGGCCAAGTCAATGGATATTTTTAAGGCGGAAATTGGCATTCTTAATTAGTGCGGGTGTCAGGAGTTGTGGGGAGAAGGCAGGAGAATGGGGTTGAGAGGGAAATATAGATCAGCCTTGATTGAATGGTGGAGTAGACATGATGGGCCAAATATCTAATTCAGCTCCTAGAACATGTGAGACTGTTCCTCTCTCCGTCACGCTCACCTTTGCTCGCCTCGTGATACCGCTTCTTTGCTGTGCTCACTTCCTTGGCCTGCTGTCGATATTGGGACTTCAGCTTCTCGATTTCGTTCTGTGTGTTCTGTAAATCAGAGCATCTTAGACGCATAGAGCATTGAAAACCAGGTGCAGGAGTTAGGCCTTTAGGCCCTTCCAGCCAGCACCGCCATATTCACACACAGAGAGTTGTGAGTCTGTGCGGGGTACTGACAGGTGACGTTTCGGGTCGGGACCCTTCTACAGACTGGAGACTGCAACGCTGCCCGTCCATTTGCTCCACAGATGCTGCCTGACTGCTGAGTTCCTGCAGCTCTTTGTGCTTTGACTGAAATTCCAGCACCTGCAATTGAACATCCCGGTAATTATTTAGGAATGCAGAAACTCAACAAACTGGTTTGTGTTTGCGGTTATTATTAAGGCAGACATAAATGCTGGAGAAACTCAGCGGGTGAGGCAACATCTATGGAGCGAAGGAAATAGGTGAAGTTAAGGCAGTCGATGACATGTGCGTGTGTAACGCCAAAAACCTCCTCCACCCACACCACTATTTACTGGTAGATGGACCACTTAGCAGGAAACAAACGTTCCTCAGTCAGCATTCCCCATTGCAGTGCTGAGGTGATTCAGTCAAAGGGTGGTGTAGCCAGGTGGGGCTGTAGCCACAGATAAATCAGCAGGAAATGTCACAAAGTACTGGAGTAACTCAGCAGGTCAGGCAGAATTCCCTGGTGTGGGTTGGTCACGGTGGCGCAGAGTCGCTGCCTTACAGCGAATGCAGCTCCGGAAACCCGGGGTTCGATCACGATCTGCGGGTGCTTCTGTCGGAGTTTCCCCGTGACCGCGTGGGTTTTCTCCGAGATCTTCGGTTTCCTCCCACACTCCAAAGACGTACAGGTTTGAAGGTTAATTGGCTTGGTAAATGTAAAAATTGTCCCTAGTGGGTGTGGATGGCTGCTAGTGTCCTAAGATGTGAACAGCATCCCTTTCCCATCGGAATGCCCCTCCACCCGACTCTTTTAAGTCGAGATTTAATAACTTTACTCTCAAGCCTTTCTTGGACATCTCTGAGGGAGGGTTAATTATGTATGTATTTATGTATGTACTTATCTATGAACCACTGTGTATAATTGTTAGTCCCAATCCACCAATGTAAAGCACTTTGGTCACCGAGAGTTGTTTTTTAAATGTGCTATAGAAATAAAAGTGACTTAACTTGACTTGACTTGACTAATGTGCGGGGATCGCTGGTTGGCAAGGACTCGGTAGGCCGAAAGGGCCCGTTTCTGCGCTGTATCTCTAAACTAAATTAAAAGGTAGCATTTCGGGTCGGGACCCTTCTTCAGTCGTATTCTCATCAGACCCAAGTCGTCACCTTTCCAGGTTCACTAGTTCCATATTATCCCACTTTCCCATCCACTCCCTACACACTAGGTGCAATTAACCAAAGCCAACTAAACTTGACGAACCTTTCACGTCTTTGGGTTGTGGGGTGAAACGGAAGCACATGGAGGAAACCACGCGGTGCAGGTCTGTGAACATGACAAACTCCCAAAAAAGACAGAGCTCGAGGTCAGGATCGGACCCGGATCTCTGGCGGTGTGATGCAGTGAGTCAACGAGTATTGACGCCCATGATTTACTCAGTGGATGCTGCTGTCCGCTGGAGTTATTCACAGATTTTGTGGCAATCCATATGAATTATTTTCTATTTAAGCTCCCTGGTCTAACTCATTCGAAAAAATGGTATTGGGGTGGCCGGATAGCAAGTAGTTATGCTGCCTCACTGCACTTAGACACCCAGGTTCAATACTGACCGGGGGAGGTGATGGGGGGGGTGGGGTGGGTAGTGTGTAGATCCCCGGGGTGGTGGGGATAGGATGGGGAGGGTGAGAGGGAAGGGGAGGGGGAATTGGACCCAGTGTGTTATATCTACGGTATGCCAACTGGTTCCGTATTAGCCGTGGACAGCCGTCTTTGGGCTTAATTGGATTTGTCCCGTTTTGTTGCTTTTTTCGAGGGGACTGTCGGGTTTTGGGAGCGCCGCGTCCGGCCCACGCCTAAACCGCCCGCGACGTAGTGCAGCCCATGGAGTGCAGCGTAGCAGCTGCGCCTCGCCCGTGCTCACCGTTCGGTCGGTCGGGCAGCGACGGCCAGCTGTCCGACCTTCGGACCTTTGGCTTACCGCCCACACCACCACACCCCTCCTTCTCACGGCCGATCATCGGTTTCATAAGTTAAGATAGGGTGCTGGACGTTAGGATATGGGCCCAGGCCAAAACTGCTCAGCTGGGCCCGACGGCTGGCTTTGTGTGCAGTCCAGGCACCCGGGGCCTATCATCATTCACCCACCCAGCCACGGTCCGAGTTTGCGTCAACGAATTGCCGCGGAATTTGTCCCTCATTTCTGACCTATGTCCCTATTTGGGAGTGAGGAAGTTGGTGACCCTAGTTATATCCCTGGGTAGGTCTATCTCCCCCCTAGTACACTTCAGCAGCTCCTGATGGACTTGCTGCCACTGCTCACTGTAGGTCTTCTTCAGCAGCTGCTTGTCGCGGATGAGCAGGGTCAGCTTGTGGATGGGCCCGGAGCTCAGATCGTCCGCGTGCCGTCGCATCAGGCGGCTCAGCGCCTCTGTCTGCCTACCACGGTTGCCCAGGACTGCGGCACAAACACAGGGGGGAGAGTTGTGGCAGCCGCACGCTCACACACACACTCACACTCACGCCCAGCGTGATACGCCCTAACCCACCCCACACACTGGGACTACACCCCCACACCGGGGGGGGGGCAACACAAACCATATGCCAGACTCACCTAGGTGGTGCCTCTCTCAGAGTGCCCCCACCCTATGTAGTGTCTCTCCCCACCACATCCCACTCCCACAATGTGGCTCCTAACATAGTTCTCCGTCCCCCCCTACAAATGTACTCCCCCCCATTGCACCACCCACCCCCCACAGTGGTTGTTGCCCCCCCACCACCTTGCGCCAACTCGGCTGAGGTTACTCTGCCCCTTGCCCCCCCCCATGCAGAACCTAAAAGTGCGGCCCTCATAGTGTCACCCCCCCCCACAGCGCGCACCCCCCAATTTGTGGGCTCCCCCACCTTGGCCCAGCTGGCTGAGGTACCTCTCCCCGTGGCCAGGCTTCCTGTCGCCTCGGCCCTGGTGTGAAACATTGGTGCAGCAGCCGCCGTACTCCCGGTACTGCGCACCGGTGCTCATCCACTTCTTCATCTCGTTCGAAGCAGCGCAAGCTCGAAGTCTGCGAGTCGCAGCAGCATCCGCATGCGCTCTGCGGGCCACCACAGGTCCTCGCTTGAAAGCCCATCGCCCCACACTGCATTGGGGAGGGAGGGGGGTCACTAGGGTCACATCATGAGGTCATAGAAACATAAAAAAAATAGAAAATAGGGCAGGAGTGGGCATTCGGCCTTCAGAGCCTGCTCCGCCATTCAAATATGATCATGCTGATCATCCTAACTCAGTATCCTGTACCTGTCTTCTCTCCATACCCCCTGATCCCTATTAGCCACAAGGGGCCACATTAACTCCTCTTAAATTAGCCAACTGAAACTACCTTCAGTGGCAGGAATTCCACAGATTCACCACTCTCAGTGTGAAAAAAATGTTTTCTAATCTCGGTTCCTAAAAGACTTCCCCCTTATCCTTAAACTGTGACCCCTTGTTCTGGACTTCCCCAACATCGGGAACAATCTTCCTGCATCTAGCCTGTCCAACCCCTTAAGAATTTTGTACGTTTCTATAGGTGATATAAGGTCAAAAGTGATAGGAGTAGAATAAAGCAAAGATCCTATAGTGGAGCAAGATAGACCACTCCTGCCAAATGCAATGGGCTGACGTGTAGTGCGCAACGGAGCGGAACGTGGGCCTTTTTTTCATCCATTTCAGTAACTCGACCCGACCCGACCCGACTCGCAGTGTAATCAGTTGCGGTAATTAACAGTTTGTGTTAATAAATTATAATTCTGAAAATGAGGAGAGGATTTTTACCAAATAACTTTTATTTTTATAATAATTTTTCCGTAACCGGCTTCCGTCTCCGCGCTAGTATCTTTGCTCCGCTATGGCGGGATCTTTGGTCCGGAGACGGAAGCCGGTTACGGAAATGGGGCCGGAAATTACCCGTGAATCTGCCCATGACCGCACTACGTCTTTTTCGTCGAGTGGACTATCTTGCTCGCTGTAGGATCTTTGGAATAAAGGGCCTGTCCCACTTTCACGACCTAATTCACGACCTCTGCCGAGTTTGCCCTTGGCTCGTACTCGCAGCATGGTCGTCACGAGGTCGTAGGTAGGTCGTAGCAGGCCCATGATGCTGGTCGTAGGTACTCGTGGCATCAAGTAGGCCGGGGCGTTTTTCTAGCCTGATGAAAAATGTCCACGAGTAAATGTCCAGGTTGTGAATTAGGTCGTGAAAGTGGGACAAGCTCTTCACCAGTTGTCAGATCACCCCCTCTCCTCTGAGTGGGATTTGTTATGGGATATATCGCTTACACAAATGCGTTGAGGGGACCCTCCCGAAACTGGGAGAAGCACTGACATTGTGGAACATGAAACAGGAAACTAATTTCATTTTGCAAAAACAAAATGACCCAGGCCATGGCCGACCTCTTCGTCCTAGCATGAGGATGAACGCCCACCATGGATCGTGTTTTTAGTTTCAGAGAACAGAGGGAAACAGACCATTCGGGCCACCGGAGCGATCACCTGCCAACCAGTTCTATCCTACACAGTAGGGACAAACTTACAGAAGCCATTCACCAGGCTAAAACCTGGATGCTTTGAGTGTGGGAGGAACCGGATCACCGGGGGAAAATGCACGTTAAAAACTCGCTACAGGTAACACCTGCAGTCAGGATCGAACCCAGGTCTAGATGACTATACTGCGGCCACCGGCTGTGGCGCAGCTGGTTGAGCTCGTGCCTTTCAGTGCTTGCAGCGCCGGAGACCAAGGGTTCGATCCCGACCGCGGGTGCTGTCTGTACGGAGTTTGTATGTCTTCCCCGTGACATGCGTGGGCCTCCGAGATCTTCGATTTCTTCCCCAGCACTCCAAAGGACGTGCATGGTTTTGTAGGTATTACTTGGTTATGAGTATTAAATATTATCCCTGGGGTGGCAGTTAATGTGCGAGGGATCGCTGGTCGGTGCGGGACTCGGTGGGCAAAGGGCCTGTTTCCGCTTGTATCTCTTAATTAAAGACTATACACGATTACATCGAGCTGTCCACAGTTTACAGGTTACAGGGTGAAGGGAATAACATTAGTGCCAAGATAAAATCCAGTAAAGCTCCAATTTTAGATAGTCAGAGGGATTCTCAGTGAGGAGATGGTATGATTTAGGACGGCTCTCTGGTGGTGGCCGGCTACGGGTTCAGATGCCTGATAAGAACTGATGGTTGGATTTACATCTGATTATCCAGATACCTTGTGACTAGGACAAAATGCTGGGCATGTTGTGAGACGGTTGCCTGTGTCAACACAGCCGATTGGCACAGGGCCAGCGTTTTGTGTTAAACGTGCTGGTTAAATGGATGGAGGAAGTTACAGTGGAGAAGGAGGGCGGGCCAGAGGATGAGGATAGTGCGAGCTTGGCCGTTGCAAACCAGAAAGAATTACTTGCGAATGAGGTGAAGGTCTGTGGGTTCCCATTTCATGGATGGTGCTTGCCCTCTACACACCCAACCTGTTTAAACATTCCATCAGGGATTACCCCACCTCAGGGATAGAAGGGTTAATGGGAGGAGAATAGATAGTACAATAGACAATAGGTGCAGGTAGTAGGCATTCGGCCATCAAGCCAGCACCGCCATTCTCAATGTTGAAATCATCCCCCATCAGTACCCCGTTCCCGCTATTCCCCCATATCCCCTGATCTTTAAGAGCCCTTCTGCATCGCTCTTGTAAGTATCCACAGAAAAGGACTCCACCGCCCTCTGGAGGCAGAGAATTTCCAACAGTGACTCACCACTCTCTGTGAGAAAAGTATTTCTCAATCTCCAATTCTAAATGGCAACCCTGTATTCTTTAAACTGGGCCCCTGGGGTCTGGACTCCCCCAACATCCGGGAAATGTTTTCTGCCTCTAGTGTGTCCAAACCCTTAACAATCTTATATGTTTCTAAAAGATCCCCTCTCATCCTAAACTCCAGAGTGTACAAGCCAGCCGCTCCATTCTCTCAGCATATGACAGTCCCGCCATCCCGGGAATTAACCTTGTAAACGCTACACTGCACTACGAGATCAGCATGATTGAATGGTGGAGGGTGGGGACTTGATGGGGGAATGGTTCTAATTTTCTCCTATCTTTTCACAAAACTTAAGAACTCTGGAGGTGGGGGTGTGAGTGGGAAGAGGTTCCTGCAGTTTACAACTCCAGCCCGGACACGAGTTGGGAGCGGGATGTACTATTGAGTTTAGAAACAGGTACATGGAGATAGGACGGTTTTTTAGAAGGGAATTACGGGCCAAATGCAGGCAAATGGGGAATAGTGTGGATGGGGCCAGGTTGGTGGGTTTTTAGTTTAGGTTAGAAGTTGTTACAGCGCGGTGGAAACAGTCCCTTCGGCCCAACTGAGTCCGTGACCGACCAGCGCATTCCTACACCACGATGGGGACAATTAATAAAATATTTACCAAACCAATTAACCAATGAACCTGTACGTTTTTGGAGTGTGGGAAGAAACGAAGATCTCGGACAAAACTCACGCAGGTCACGGGGAGAACGTACAAACTCCGTACAGACAGCACCCGCAGCCAGGATCAAACCCGGGTCTCCGGCGCTCGACCGCTGCGCCACGGTGACCGCCCTTGGGCACGTTGGGCGGGTGCGGGGACTGTTTGTTTCCATGCTGCTTCTCTCGATCGCTCGTTTTCTAAAGTGCTCCCTCCTTCAAAGGAGGAAGGTTACGAGTCCCATCACTCAACAATTTTCACATCCTGATTTTCAGACCAACACACTGTAAGTGCTCAGATCCATTTGCACCGTAATATCACATCCCATTCAGATCCCACAAAACACATTGATGAACTAAAACCCCTGTCCCACGGTGCGAGTTGACCCACGAGTGACCCCGAGTTGTCACTCGCGGTAATCACGTACACTAAACGTAGCGGGAACGTCGGAACTCTTGCGAGCAACTTAGCGACTCGTGGCGCTAACGACAGGTACCTGTGAAACTTGGAATCAACAAAGAGATAAATAAAATCTCTGCCCAGTCACTCGACGCAAGAATTGATTGTTGAAAGCACCAAGTATAGACTATTGGTATACTATTATTTGAGATCTCTTCGTTGTATTCGTTGTGGTGCCTATCCCTCGAGGTCAAGGATAATGGTCTACGTTCTGTTGTTTTTGTGGATTCTCAGGTGGCTTATGAGTCCTTTGAAGTTTCGTGCTGCTCGCAGAATGAAGGCGCCTGTGCGTTGTTTAACGTGTACGTGAGGTTGCGCTCCAAGAAGCACACGCTCCTTCACAAATCAATCAACTCGTTCCAATGGCAAGGGGACCAGACGTTGCAGCCTTCATCTGCCTTCACAGACCGTTGTTGATGTTCGAGATAACTTTGGACCGCCGTCGAGGTCCTGGAGGTTGGACCGTTCTTGGTCTGGACGCTCATCCTCGAGGCTCGACCTTACCGCCGTGGGTGGCCCGACCAGACGCCAGTGCTTCCGACGGCATCGCTCTCGGAATCACGGGGTCACACAAGCCTCCTCACCACGACAAGCTCAACGATCCGAAGTGTTAGAAACGTAGAAACATAGAAAATAGGTGCAGGAGGAGGCCATTCAGCCCTCCGAGCCAGCACCGCCATTCATTGTGATCATGGCTGATTGTCCCCTATCAATAACCCGCGCCTGCCTTCTCCCCATATCCCTTGATTCCACTAGCCCCTAGAGCTCTATCTAACTCTCTCTTAAATCCATCCAGTGACTTGTCCTCCACTGCCCTCTGTGGCAGGGAATTCCACAAATTCACAACTCAAGTTTTTTCTCACCTCAGTCTTAAATGACCTCCCGTTTATTCTAAGAATACCAGTGTTGTATTAAAGGTCCCATCGCAGGCACTAGCCAAGAGTGTTTTATTGTCATGTGTCCCAGATAGGACAATGAAATTCTTGCTCGCTGCATCACGACAGAATATGTAAGTATAGTACATAATGGGAGAAGAAAAAAAGTTCAGTGTGTGTAGACACATGCACACATATTCAATCTCAATAAATAACAAATATCTTGCAATAATAACGGAGGCCTGTGCAGTTCAGAGCTTATTAGTTGTCATGTTTAACAGCCCGATGGCTGTAGGGAAATATTACTATCATAATATTTATGAAATATTGAGACTGGTAGATAGACACAAACTGCTGGAGTCTCAGCAGGACAGGCAGCATGGAGAGAGAAGGAATGGGCGACGTTTTGGGTCGAGACCCTTCTTCAGACTCGACCCGAAACGTCACCCATTCCTTCTCTCCAGAGATGCTGCCTGTCCCGCTGAGTTACTCCAGCAGTTTGTGTCGATCTTCTGCTTGAACCAGCATTTGCACTTCCTATTGTACATCTTTCAGAGGGACCTGGACGAGGTGAAGGGTCACAGGAGAACGAAAGGAGTGGGGGGAGGGGGGGGGGGGGGGGGGGGGGGGACTGATTGAATGACTGGTGTAGGGAAGCCACGGCAGACACAATGGAGCCACTGCTTTCCTGTTTGCTGAGACAGGTTGCGAATCAGAGACGAGTCTCTGGGAACCCGGGACACAATGTTGAGTGGATGTTTCCACTAGTGGGAGAGATTAGGACCAGAGGCCAGAGCCTGAGAATAAAATGTAAATGCCTAAATTGTAATCATGTATAGTCTTTCCGCTGACTGGGAAAATATATTTGGTACGTGTGACATGTGAACCAAAAGGACATACCTTTGGAAAGGAGATGAGAAGGAATTTATTTAGCCAGAGGTTGGTGCATCTGTTTGATTCATTGCCACAGGCGGCTGTGGAGGCCAAGTCAATGGATGTTTTTACGCTGGGGATTGACAGATTCTTGGTTTAGTACGGGTGTCGTGGGTTGTGGGGAGAATGCAGGAGAACAGGGTTGAGAGCGGGAAGGATTGAATGGCAGAGTAGACTAGATGGGCCGAATGGCCTAATGCTGCTCCTATCACTTATGACAGAGCTCAAGATGAGGAACCATGTGGTTAAAGCCAAACCGAGGAGCAGCTTCTCTCAGCGCGGAAACAGGCCCTTCAGCCCGACCTTACCCATGCTGACCAATTGGCATTGTCCCGTTTAGCTCATATCCTTCGAATCCCTTCCTATCCACGTCTGTCCGAATCTCTTATATAAAAACCGTTCTGTTCGGAGATACAGCATGGAAACAGGCCCTTCGGCCCGTCGAGTTCACACCGACCATCAATCAGAATCAGAGTCAGAATCAGAATCTCTTTATTGTCATTGCACAAGGTGAAACGAAATTTAAAAAGTAAATCCAACGGTGCGATTCACAAGAACAATCTTAAAACATAAGGAAGGGTAAAAATATATACATATAAAAAAACAATTCAGTTGAATGTGGGTGTTATTTCTTATTTTGCATTGTTAAGCTCACGTATGGCTATGGGGTAGAAGCTGTCTCTGCGTCGGTTCGCGCGAGTTTTGAAAGACCTGCACCGTCTGCCAGAGGGCAGCAGGTGGAACAGGTTGTGTCCAGGGCGGGAAGGGTCCTTCAGGATGTTGGCTGCCCTGCCAAGGCAGCGAGAGCTGAAGATGTCCTTCAGGGAGGGCAGTGGGCAGCCAGTGATTTTTTGGGCGGTGTTGACGACCCTTTGAAGGGCTCTCCTGTCCGCTGCAGAGCAGCTGGCATACCATGTGGTTATACAGTGCGCCAGCACACTCAATAGAGCAGCGGGAGAAGGACACCAGCAGCTTCTCTTCCAGGTTGTTTTTCCTGAGGATCCTTCAGAAAGTAGAGTCGCTGCTGGGCCTTCTTGACTACTGTGGTGGTGTTTGTGGTCCAGGAGAGATCCTCCGCAATTTGTGTGCCCAGGAATCTGAAGTCTGAGACCCTTTCCACATAGTCCCCATTGATGAATAGGGTTTGGAGGGCTGCACTGTTCTTATGGAAGTCTATGATAATTTACTTTGTTTTTGTGGTGTTTAGGATGAGGTTGTTTCTGTTCTGAACGCCACGTTGCCAGTCTTTGGACTTCCTCCTGTAGGCTGTCTCATCTCCTCCTGAGATACGTCCAACCACAGTCGTGTCGTCCGCAAAACTTGACGATGGGTGTTGGTGGAGTGGGGCGGGGGCACAAACGTGAGTGTGGAGTGTGTAGAGGAGGGGGCTCAACACACAGCCCTGTGGGGAGCGGTGCTGAGGTGTGATGGGGGTGGAGAGGTGATGGCCCGGTCTGACGGCCTGGGGGCGGTTAGACAGAAAGTCCTTGATCCAAAGGCAGATGGGTTGGGAAAGTCCTAAATCCATGAGTTTGGTGACCAGCCTGCTGGGGATGATGGTATTGAAGGCCGAGCTAAAGTCAATGAGAGCATCCTCACGTAGCTCCCCTGGTGTTCGAGGTGGGTCAGTGCAGTGTGAAGAGCAGTGGCGATGGCATCCTCTGTGGACCTATTTGCTCTGTAGGCAAACTGGTGTGGGTCGAAG
This sequence comes from Okamejei kenojei, assembly GCA_035221665.1. NCBI lineage: Eukaryota > Metazoa > Chordata > Chondrichthyes > Rajiformes > Rajidae > Okamejei > Okamejei kenojei. The sequence goes on along the minus strand of CM069169.1, from coordinate 9,839,841 downwards.
GTGGACGGTAGGCTGGCTTTGATGTGCTGCTGAACCAGCCTCTCGAAACACTTCATGATGACTGGAGTGAGAGCGACCGGTTCGGTAGTCGTTAAGGCCGCTGATAACAGGCTTTTTTGGTCGTGGGATGATTGTGGCAGGACTTCAGGCACGGTGGGATGATGGATTTGGACAGGGACAGGTTGAAGATTTTCGTGAAGACTCGGAGAGCTGGTCTGCACATTCCTTCAGAACCTTGCTGTCACTCCATCGGGTCGGGCAGCCTTCCTCGGGTTCACCGCCCTGAGCACCGCCTCACTTCATGCTCCTGCACAGTGAGGGTGTAGTTGTTGTCGTTAGGGGCTGGTGGGAGAATGGTGACGAGCTCTTCGGGGTTCTGCCTCAAAGCGAGCAAAGAAGGAATTCAAGTGTGGCGTGGCCGTCGGTCGGCCGTCGTACTGTTACTGGGCTTGTAGTTGGTGACGTGCTGGATGCCCTGCCCCACCCGCCGTGGATCGTTGTTGTTAAAGTGGCCCCTCTATCTTCCTCTTGTGGGCGCTTTGGCATCCCTGATGCCTTTCTTCAGGTTGGCTCTAGCAGCGCTGTACAGGGCTGTGGCCAGACCGGAAGGCTGTGTTGCTATCCTTGAGGAGAGTTTGGACCTCGTTTGTCATCCGCGGCTTCTGGTTGGGGGACACCCGGATGAGTGTGTCGACGGTGACGTTGCCAACACAGTTCTGGATGTAAAAGAGTACAGTGGATGTGTACTCCTCCAAATCCTGATTTTCAAAAATGTCCCAGTTTGTCGTTGCAAAGCAGTCCTGTAGCTGTGAGGAAGCTCCTTCAGGCCAAGTTTTAACAGCCCTGGTGGTGGGTTGAACTTTTCTCCTGAGGGGGGTGTATGCTGGTGCTAAGTGAATGGATTGGTGATCCGACTGGCCTAAGTGTGGTAGTAGTGCGGCTCTAAGCCCCTTCTTGATGTTTGAGTAGGCCTTGTCTAATGTATTTTCTCCCCTGGTTGCACATTTGATGTTTTGTTCAAACTTGGGGAGAACTGATTTTATGTCTGCGTGATTGAAATCACCAGCTGTGATATGGGCTGCTTTGGGGTAGGTATTCTCTTGTTTGCTGATAGCGCTATGGAAGTAGCCTGGGGGCTACGCTAGCATTAGCATCCGGTGGGATATACACAGCTGTAACTACGACAACGGTAAGCTCACGTGGAAGGTAGAAAGGCCTGCATCTAACTATCAGGTACTCCAAATCAGCAGAACAGTGTCTGTCTGTGATTGTGATATTTGTGCACCAGTTGTTGTGAATGTAGATGCATAACCCCCCTCCTTTGCTCTTACCGGAGTCTCTGTTTCTATCCCAGCGTAATGCTGTGCGGCCTGCTAGCTCAAAGGCCCCATCCGGTACAAGTGCGTGTAGCCACGTCTCTGTTATTAGCAGAATGCAACTGTCCGCGATGAATTTGTTTGTGGCGACCTGTAGTGTTAATTCGTCCATTTTGTTGGTGTTGGATCTGGCGTTGGTGAGAATGATGCTGGGTAGCGGTGGTTGATGTGGTTGTCGCCTTAGCCTAGCGAGCAGTCCGGATCGGCGACCACGCTTTTGCTTCCTCTGCCTCCTCCGTCTCCGGCGTTTGCTGGGGCTGACAACAATCCAGGGAGAGCCCGGTGTCCTGGCTATCTCCTCCGGTATGTTGCGTGAGTGCAGAAAAACACTCGTAACTGCCTGTTTACTCCATAACCCGACAATCCAAAGATCCTGTCGGCTGACGGTGAGACACGCACGACAAAACGTGCGTAAAAATCACCCGTGCACACTAGTTCTATGTTATCCCACTTTCCCACCCACTCCCGACACACTAGGGGCAATGCACCAATGCCAATTAACCTACAAACCCGCACGTCTTTGGAATGTGGGAACTGTCTCTTGTCCACAGCTACCTCGCTCTTCCAACTGAGCCAAATTCTTTTTTTCTGAGCACCATTACAGGAAGGGTTTGGAGAGTGCGCGGAGGAGGCTCACCAGAGTACTGCCTGGATGAAAGGTCATTAGCCACAGGGAGAGAGAGGTTGGACAAAGTTGAGTTGTTTTCTCTTGAGCATCGGAGGCAGAGGGGAGATCGGACAGGAGTGTGTAAAATTATGAGAAGCATAGGTAGAGTAGACAGTCAGAACTTTTTTTCCCCCAGGGTAGAAAATGTCAAGGACCAGAGAGCATAGTTTCAAGGTGAGAGGGTCAAAGTTTATTTTTTATTTGACACATAAAAGTCTGGAACTCGCTGCCTGCCAGGGTTGGTAATGGAAGCAGATACGATAGTGGTATTTAAGAGGCGTTTGGATAGATGTGGATATGCAGGGAATGGAACAATATGGATCGTGTACAAGCAGAAGAGGTTTGTTTAACGGCATCAATGCGGGCCAAAGGGCCTGTTCCTGTGTTGTACTGTTCTATGTCCCAGCTAGCCTGCTTGTTCGATACTGGGGCTGTGAAGCCAGTTTTTTTTAATTTTTTAAAAATTGATTTTATTAGAAGCAATTTTATTAAAAGCAATCGGCACGAGAATTATACAATCTCCGTACAGCTTCATTTTTAACATTTTATAAATTGATACATCAATCGAGAAAAAGAGAAAAGGGAAGAATGGAGAAAAAAGGAGGAAGATGCAAGAAAAGAGAAAAGAAAAGACCCCTGAACTGCCAAAGAAGTACGAGAAGAAAAAAGAGAAGAAAGGGAAAAAAACGGAGATATGTCCCACTGTCCTTCCCCCCCCCCCCCCACGCTCACCCATCCCAAGCATCAGTTTAAAATTGTGTTCCATCATTCTGCTGTTGGACATCAGTGAAAGGAGACCATGTTTTGGAGAATTGGTCTACTTCTATCAAGCCTAATTTGTTTCTAAATGTAGTGTCTCGGACATTTCAGTTTCAGAAGCCAGTTTAACGCTGACATTACGGGGTCCGTCCCCATGTCTCCCCTCCCCCCCCCCCCCATCCCCCTCCTCTCTCCAGCCCCGAGTGGGGCACGTGGCTGGTGTGGAACCCCAACCCAAACCCAGCACTGCTCCCCCCCCCTCCCGGGACCCCACGACAAGCCCAGGGCGCAAACCGACCTCCCTGCCATTGAAGAAGGGTCTCGACCCGAAACGTCGCCCATTTCCTTCGCTCCATAGATGCTGCCTCACCCGCTGAGTTCCCCCAGCATTTTTGTCTACCTTCGATTTTTCCAGCATCTGCAGTTCCTTCTTAAACACCTCCCTTCCATTGACTCCATCCACACTTCGCGCTGCCTCGGCAAGGCCAGCAGCATCATCAAGGACCAGTCTCACCCCCCCCGGTCACTCCCTCTTCTCCCCTCTCCCATCAAGCAAGAGGTACAGAAGTGTGAAAATGCTCATCTCCAAATTCAGAGGTGGACACAAATGCTGGGGAAACTCAGCGGGGGGAGGCAACGTGTATGGAGCGAAGGAATAGGTGACGTTTCGGGTCGAGACCCTTCTCGACCCAAAACTGAACCACCAACTAAACCAGAGAGTGGCCCTGACCTACCATCTATCCCATTGGAGACCCTCGGACTATCTTTAATCCGACGTTACTGGACTTAACCTTGCACTAAACGTTATCCCCTGTATCTCTACACCGTGGACGGCTCGATTGTAATCATGTATTGTCTCTCCACTCACCAGTTAGCACACGCCAAAAAATGTTGCTCGGTCTGAAGAAGGGTCCTGACCCGAAACGTCCCCTATCCTTTGTCTCCAGAGGTGCTGCCTGTCCCGCTGAGTTACTCCAGCACTCTATATCTTCGGTATAAACCAGCATCTGCAGTTCCTTTCTACACAGGGTTTAGCTGTAGCTCGCTTACGTTATACTAAATTAAAACATCCTTGCGGTGGGGGGGTGACAAGAACCGGTGAGGTGCTCCCTCCTGAATATCCCCACGTTGTCTGACCACGCAGCCCGTTCGGCCCGTCGAGCCCATACTGGCCCCCGTTGTAATAATCCCCAAAACCTTCTCCTCGCTCACTCAATGGTCCACAGCAAACCGATCACAACCCCCCCCCCCCCCCCCCCCCCCCCCCCCCCCCCCCCCCCCCCCCACCCCCCCCCCCCCCCCCCCCCCCCCCCCCCCCCCCCCCCCCCCCCCCCCCCCCCCCCCCCCCCCCCGGGACAAGAGCTGGGGGTGCGGGCCCGTCCTTCCCCGGTACCGGACCCGGTAATCCCGGTCCTTAGTACCTAGCGAATAGTCCACCAGGAACTTTACTGGAAGTGGTACAGTTTTATACTGGACTGTGGGTATACTTACAATAATCAAGCCAATTGACCAAACAACCCTGCACGTCTTTGGAGTGTCTTTCTCGGAGAAAGCCCACGCAGGTCCCGGGGAGAACGTACAAACTCCGTACAGACAGCTCCCGCGGTCGGGATCGAACCCGGGCCGCCGGCGCTGCAACTAAAGCAGCAACTCTACCGCTGCGCCACCGTGTCTCCGTCTCCCCGATCCCGGTATCGGATCCTGTCTCCGGTTCCCGAGATAGAAGCATAGAGGGAAAAAAATAGGTGCAGGAGTAGGCCATTCGGCCCTTCCAGCCAGCACCGCCATTCAATACGATCACGCCTGATCATCCAGAATCAGTTCCCCGTTCCTGCTGTCTCCTCATAGCACCTCATCCCGTTAAGATCACTTTGGATTTGCTTTAAGATTTCACTTTGAATTGCTTTAAGAAAAACCTTTAAGGTCAGTTTAAATTCTTGATCTTAAACTGCCCTTAAAAGTTTTCTTAAAGCAATTTAAAGTGAAATCTTAACGCAAATCCAATGTGATCTTAAAGCAGTTTAAATCTCAAATTGTATGTAATTTATTGGGCTTTTGTTAGTAATTTAATAGACAATAGATTAAACGAGAACTCACCTGTTCGAAGTTTGATCGTTATTTTACGAGGAGTTACGATGAGGGATTACGTGAAGAACCCGCCCCACGCTGGCAACGGCATACTTCAAAGCAACGGCATGAAAAACACAGAACACCAAAGCCGGAGTAAACATAGTAAGGCTCATAAAAAGACTTAGAACCACCATTTGATCATTTATTTTACGAGGGTGGAGCGGAGGGCACGTAATCCCTCATCGTAACTCCTCGTAAAAATAACGATCAAACTTCGAACAGGTGAGTTCTCGTTTAATCTTACTATTTTACTTCGGAGTCACGTGAGTGACTACGTGAAGAGTTTTAAAGCTTTCTGTGTTTTTTATGTCGTAGAATTAATCCGTACGACAATCCGGCTAAGTAAACACATACATGAGAAAGCACACAAATGTTAGATCTTTTCACAATCAAGTTTTTTAATGGCTGAAAGACCATATAATACCCTCCTTATATTTGAGGGAAAAAAATGATTATAAGTGACAAAAAATATCAGTGACTACACAACTGATTATAGCAATTAATAGCAAACAAAGCAGGTGATTATAGTGCTCCCAACACCGCGTGTCCAAAGCTTGTCATAGTGTGAACAGGTTTGTTGTAGAACTTTGAAAAAGTTTCTTCTTTACTCCACCCTGCGATTTTTAAAAAATATGCTCAAGAGGTACGTCCCGCCCCTTCGTCGCGGACGTAGCTGCCGCCCTGGTGGAGTGAGATTTGAAGACATCAGTGTCTATTCCCGCTAAAACCAAACCTGTTTCAACCATTTTGAGATAGTTTGAACTGAAGCTTTTGTGTGTGGCTTTTTGTTGCGTAAGCAGCAATGTCTTTTCGTTTCCTCGAAAAGTGTCCGTCACTTTAATACATTGGTTCAAATGTCTAACCACACACAAAGCAAGCTCAATATGAAAGCTTGAAAGGTTACCTTTGTTCCAGATCTCCCTGGTCTACTTTGTTTGATCAGATCGTAAACATAGAATTACAACGTTATCTGTAGTCACATGCATACAGTCTAAACGCAACATTTGTAAAGTTTGCACTCTTTGGGCTGAGACCAGTGACATTAACATGACCAATTTCAATGTTAACCTATCCAATGACAACCCTTCAATTGGCGTTCATTCTCTAAGTAGAGCAAGTACTATGCTCACATCCCAAATCTCTGTATATCTAGGTTTTGGCGGATTCATGTGAAAAATTCCTTTCATGAATCGTGATATTAATGGATGCGACCCAATTGATTTTTCACCAGTCATAAGTCCTAAATAGGACGACAAGGCACTGCGTGCAGTGTTAATGGCACTGTAACTTAAATGTTGGCCAAAGCGCAAATTGGCAAGGAATTCCAAAACATGAGTAAACATTCACATAATCCTCAGAAATATTTTGACTGTGTGCAAATTCTTCCTATTTCTTAATATGTGTCATATATTGTTTCTGTGTGCTATCTCGTCATGATGTGCCAATAACTGTCAAGTTTGGTCCAACAATCCCAGTTCCTGTAGTGGTCTGGTCAAAACCTGCAGATTAACAAATTCATATATGCATATAATGGATAATCTTCATTTGTTACTGGATTAGTCAAGATATCACTACAGTTAAGAATCTGCATATACGGTTCTTTAATCATATTCAGCATAACTGGGAACCAAGGTTGAGTTGGCCAATTTGGGCCCTACCAACAATCCGGAAGCTGAATCTTGCTCTATTTTCTTCAAGCATCTCTGGATCAGAGCAAATGGTGGAAAAGCATTAAAAGAACATTTTTCCCAGTGTAATAAAATTGCATCTACTGCAACTGCGTCCGGATCGTGTTCCCAAGACACATAATGAGGCAAATGATGATTAAGCCTGGATGCAAAATCAATTTCTGGCAACCCAAATCGTCGAACAATATTCTTAAATATTGGTGGCTTAAACATCCATTTCGTATTATCTTTAAAAATCCTGGACCTTTCATCTGCTACCACATTGTCTTTACCTGGAGTATAGCTTACTGCAATCCATATCTGCCGACCAATACACCATTGCCATATCTCATTGACCAGACAATCACATGATACTGATCCAACTCTCCCCATGTGATTAATGTAAACCACAGCTGTTTTATTGTGTAATTGTATTAACACATGCAGACCTTGTTTAGCACAACAATATGCTTTAAGCCCATAAAAGGCCTCCAATAACTCCCAATAGTTAATACCATACTCTTGGAGAAACACTTGTTCTTCAGTTTTCCATCTACCTCCACAACTGGAGGATAAATCTGTGGCCCCCCATCCGAGAGCACTAGCATCTGTATGTAAAACCATTTCAGGCTGTTTAATCATAATATTTATTTAGCAGCTTGTGGGACATTTTCCTTTTTTAACCCACCATTGTAAATTCAATACAGCTTCTTTTGTTAATTACATAGGCCTGTCAAATGGCCTGCCTTCTCTTTGAGAGCTTGTATCTTGTACCTTCGAAGATATCAATAAATGTAATGAACCAATTCCTAATGCAGGAAACTGCTGCTAGCAGTTCACCAATGGTTGTCACCATTTCTCGGATGGAAGGATAAGGTTTTGAATGAGATAATGACAAGTTACCAAAATATCATCGACTTTAACTGTTGGTAAAGGTATTAACATAGTCACTGAGTTAATTACAAACCCAAAAGTAAATTGTTTGTGCTGGCTGCAGCTGGGGCTTTAATTAGATAATTAAGAACCTTAGCTTACCACAAAGCTTTAGTAACTGAAACTGAGTCTTCAGCTGACTCCTGATAATCACTAATGACCAGAATGTCATTGAGATAAGCCATAATGATGTGCATTTTTGTGCTCTAATTGGGCTAAACTGGTTTCAACAGTTTCGTAAAGAGTAAAAAGCTGAACTCAGTCCATTTGGCAAAGCTTAACTGCCATAATTGTCACAACCAATTAAAATTTAAGTATCACCGAAACCTGATACATAGGTACAGAATAATAGGCGTCTTTTCATCAATCTTAGCCATATAACAACCTGCTGAATTAAATATTTTGCAGTATTCCATGACTCCATTTGAACATGTTTGTATTCTACAAACTTATTTAGACCTGTAAGGTCCAGAATACTTCTGCAACCATCATCTGTAATGCCTTCTAACATTAAAGACAAATTTATGCTCGTGTTCAAAATCTTTTCCATTACCCCTTTTCCAGATAATTAGGCAATGTGGACATAAAACTCTGCTTTTTTCAATGCAGAAACACGAAAACATAAGCAGGTGTTTCTGTACAGGAGGATTAACCTCTTGTTTTTAAAAGTAATAGTAGTTAATGAAACTGCTCGTAATATACTGATCAAAAATAATAGTAAGCCAGTTTTAATAAACTTTTTGTAATCTCCCTCTAACTGGAGATTAATCCGCAGTTTCTTTAAGCAGGGAACACGTCTTTAATTCCTCTGCATATGAGCGTGGTGGTCTCCTTATCCCCTGAATTCGGGTAAGTATTTGGTTGTGCAATACAATAAAACTTCCTTGACATATTTCTGCCTCTATTTCCAATATCAAATCCCCTTCTGGGCGAAAATACCTTTTCGTCCAAAGACGAAGGTTTCATGCAGCTAAAATATTTTAGCTTTCATCCAATTTCAATAAGTTAGGCAGATTATTCCAAACAGATAACCAAGAGCTTAAACACCACTTTGCTCGACACAGGTATGCAACCTTGGGTGAAAAAATGGGCCAAATAGCCATTTATTTTATACAAAAGTTCATAGAAAAAAATTGCACAAATAGCGTCTTTATTTTATGTTTTCCTTTCATCTGCCCAAAAGCCATAATAGCAGCAGAGTAATTTGTGAGGATTTTTAAACCTCACTATTTGACGCTCTCATATTTGGAGTCATGAATGCCCATATTAACGGATAAACCGTAGGCTCTTCCAATGAGGCACAATTTCCTGTGCTGTGCAATTTTAATATTTCAATCATCACAGAATCATGAAGTTGGTGAGATACCATATACATAATGTAGGTAGCTAGGTTTTTCCATAGCCTCACCACTTCCTTTAGATATAGCAAAACTTTTGCTATCTCAGGCACACCTGGCCTCACTTTTATTTTTTATTTTTATTTGTAGTGTGCATTCATAATTCACATCACCACTTGCAGGGTCTGTCTTTTGCAGCCCTGATCCACTTGGAATTATATCCAAAGAGACTTCCTCCACCCTATCCAGGGTCAGAGTTTTTATTTTTCAATTTGGCACATAGCCATATTTTGTATATTCAAGCCCCTCAGGGTCTTTTTTGGGGAACTGTTTGGGTACTGTGACCCTGGTCTTTAGTACATTCAAGCCCCTCAGGGTCTTTTTTGGGGAACTGTTTGGGTACTGTGACCCTAGTCTCTTTTATATTATGGAGTACTTTCTCCATATCGCGAATTTTATTAACTTTTTTAAAAAATACAGTCTTTCTGACTTTTAAAATATCCTGTCAAAATTGTGGAGCATTTAAACCTTTCTACCGTATTTTAAACGGTTACCAGTATCGGAACCGGCCCGTAATTAATCTCTCGTCCCGATCGCTGGGTATTCCCCTGGGACGTTCTTTTTAAAAACTCCGTTATTTTAACAGAGTATATCTGTTTAATTTAAACTTTTAGTTAGTTTTTAAAACCTTTAAAATCCTGGTTTCCACCAGGCACGGAGTTTTCTAGTCCTAAAAAGTTTTTCAACAGCACTTACCTGCCGGTTCTGAACCTACCGCTGTCGAGGAGCTGCTCCTTACTGCAGCTCCTGCTTCTGCCGTCAGCGTCGACGTAATGCCGTTGCCAGCGTGGGGCGGGTTCTTCACGTAGTCACTCACGTGACTCCGAAGTAAAAATAGACAATAGACAATAGGTGCAGGAGGAGGCCGTTCGGCCCTTCGAGCCAGCATTGCCATTCAATGTGATCAGGGCTGATCATCCCCAATCAGTTTACTGTGCCTCTGAATGCAATTTATTCTAAGTAAAGTCTTGTCTTCCATCTGGACTTTGAGTGTAAATAAAATTTAATAATAATAATAATATCTCTCTTGAAAACATCCAGTGAACTGTCCTCCACTGCCCTCTGTGGCAGGGAAATCCACAGATTCACAACTCTCTGGGTGAAAAAGTTTTTTTTTCTCTCATCTCAGTCCTAAATGTCCTTCCTCACCCCAACCCCTTATTCTTAAACTGCGACCCCTGCTTCTGGACTCTCCCCCCCAACATGGGGAACATTTTTCCTGCCTCTCCCCTGTCCCAACCCCTTAAGAATGTGTGTAGGAAGGAACTGCAGATGCTGGTTTACATCGGAGGGAGACGCGACACAAAAATGCTGGAGTAACTCAGCGGGACAGGCAGCAGTGGATGTGTTTCTGTATTAACCCCCCCCCCCCCCCCCCCCCCCCCCCCCCCCCCCCCCCCCCCCCACCCCCCCCCCCCCCCCCCCCCCCCCCGCACTCACCGTCTGGAGTCACTGGGCGGCCACTCGGCCCTTCCCTGCTGTGGATGCCCGGAGAATGGTTTTTTGGAATCGGGCGCCGGGAAATCCTGGAGTAAAAGGCGGCGGCGGCTGCGGCTGCTGCTGGTGCTGTGGTCACCAACTCTCTCTGTGTCTCTCTCCCCCTCCCCGCCGGTCACTGTCTACCCCCGGGGTCTCCCTCTGTCCAGTCTCTCTCCCCAGGACACTCGGCCACTGTCTCTCCCACCCCCCGGTCCCGCCGGGCAGTCTCTCCCGGTAACACTGTCTCTCCCCTGGACACTGTCTCCCCCCGTCTATCTCTCTGCCCTGGTCACTGTCTCTGCCCCGTCTCTCGCTCGCCCTCTCTCTCTCTCCCTATCTCTCTATCTCTCTCCCTCTCTCTCTCTCTCTCTCTCTCCTCTCTCTCTTCCTCTCCCTCTCTCGCTCCTCTCTCTCTACCCCAGCCACTGTCTCTCCTGTCTCTCTCCTCTCTCCCTCTCCTTCTCTCTCTCTCTCGCTCTCTCCTCCCTCTCTCCTCTCTCTCCTCTCTCTACCCAGCCACTGTCTCTCCTCTCTCCCTCTCTCCTCTCCTCTCTCCCTTCTCTCTCTCTCCTCTCCCTCTCCCCTCTCTCCTCTCTCCCCTCTCTCTACCCCAGCCACTCTCTCTCTCTTCCCTCTCCCTCTCTCTCCCCTCTCCCTCTACCCCGGTCACTGTCTCCCCCCCTCCCTGGTCACTGTCTCTCTCTCCCCCCGGCCACACACTCGGAGCGCCACCGACAGCCGCCACTAAACGTTCACTCACTGTGTCGGAAAAAAAATAATCTTTTTCCTCTTTGCGGCCGCTGGATATCGCGGGGAACTGCAGGTGCTGCACCGCCGGCAACACACAAAGTGCTGGAGGAACCCTAGTGGGTCTGAGCCCTGGGGAGGGGAGGAGACGGGGGGGTAGGGAGAGAGGGGGTTAGTGGGTGGGGGACGAGGGGGAGGGAGAGAGGGGGGGTGTGGGGAGGGGGAGAGGAGGTGGGATGGGTGGGGTAGTAGATGGGGGAGTGGGGAAGGAGGGGGTGGGGGTTAGTGGGTGGGGGACGAGGGGGAGAGGGAAGGGGTAGGAGGGGTAGGGAGCACAGGCAACATTTAGGGTTGGGTCCCTTCTTCAGATTGATGGAAGGGAGGGGGGAGGGGGCGGGAGCTGGAAAAGAGATGGGTGGATGTTACTATTTGGATCTCTTACTCTAAGGCACTTGCTTTCGTCCTGACAGGTCAGTGACTTTGGTTGGGGTGGGAGATTGTGACCTTCACCTGGTTCGCCCTGTTTCGACGAATGCAATCAACCCGGTGCCCACAAGCAAATAAGATCAAATAGAACAAGTTGTCCGACAACTTTAGGCTGTGCACGCCACACGCAAGAAGAAGAGGTGCCCCACCCCCCCCCCCCCCCCACCCCGATTGAACAGAGGTGCTACTTACTGCAAACACTCAGTGGGTCAGGCAGCGGCTGTGGGGAGAGTGAGTCAGCTTCTAGCCTCGGATGCTGAGGGGTGACTTTTTTGAGGTGTGCAAGATCATGAGGGGCACGGATAACCCGGACGCTCGCAATCTTTTGCTCTCCGAGGCTCTTCTCTTCGAGGCTGAGTGTCAGGGTCGATGGATACCTCCCCCCATACCTCTGGTTCCCCTCTCCCCGACCCTCAGTCCGGAACAAGTGTCTCCTGACCCGAAACGTCGCCCGTCCCTTCTCTCCGCCTGTCCCGCTGAGTTTCCCCGGGGAAGTAGGTGTTGGCTTCATGAAGGGGAAGCTGAGGGACATGCACTGGTCTCCATTGGTGGGGCAGTGGGTGGAGAGAGTCACGTTCCTGCGTGCATCTCTTATGACCATCACACCTGTACTTCCTCAGATGTTGAAGAGAGATTCCGCTTGTCACGGAATGCTCTTATCAAACCCCTCCAGGTGTATGACAATAGACAATAGGTGCAGGAGTAGGCCATTCGGCCCTTCGAGCCAGCACCGCCATTCAATGTGATCATCCCCAATCAGTACCCCGTTCCTGCCTTCTCCCCATATCCCCTGATATTTTTAACAGCCCTATCTGCCTTCTCCCCATATCGCTATTTTTAAGAGCCCTATCTAGCTCTCTCTTGAAAGCATCCAGAGAACCTGCCTCCACCACCCTCTGAGGCAGAGAATTCCACAGACTCACCACTCTCTGTGAGAAAAAGTGTTTCCTCGTCTCCGTTCTAAATGGCTTACTCCTTATTCTTAAACTGTGGGCCCTGGTTCTGGACTCCCCCAACATCGGGAACATGTTTCCTGCCTCTAGCATGTCCAAACCCTTAACAATCTTATATATTTCAATGAGATTCCCTCTCATCCTTCTAAACTCCAGAGTGTACACTGCTCCATTCTCTCAGCATATGACAGTCCCGCCATCCCGGGAATTAACCTTGTAAACCTACGCCGCACTCCCTCAATAGCAAGAATGTCCTTCCTCAAATTAGGAGACCAAAACTGCACACAATATTCCAGGTGTGGTCTCACTAGGGCTCTGTACAAATGCAGAAGGACCTCTTTGCTCCTATATTCGACTCCTCTTGTTATAAAGGCCAACATGCCATTCGCTTTCCTCACTGCCTGCTGTACCTGAATGCTTACTTTCATAGACTGATGTACAAGGACCCCCAGATCCCGTTGTACTTCCCCTTTTCCCAACTTGACGCCATTTAGATAGTAATCTGCCTTCCTGTTTTTGCTACCAAAGTGGATAACCTCACATTTATCCGCATTAAACTTCATCTGCCATGCATCTGCCCACTCCCCCAACCTGTCCAAGTCACCCTGCATTCTCATAGCATCCTCCTCATCCTGAGTCTGTGGAATTCTCTAACTCAGAGGGTGGTGGAGGCAGGTTCTCTGGATGCTTTCAAGAGAGAGCTAGATAGGGCTCTTACAAAATATCAGGGGATATGGGGAGAAGGCAGGAACGGGGTACTGATTGGGGATGATCAGCCATGATCACATTGAATGGCGGTGCTGGCTCGAAGGGCCGAATGGCCTTCTCCTGCACCTATTGTCTATTGTCATACACCTGGAGGGGTTTGATAAGAGCATCCGTGACAAGCGGGATCTCTTCACCATCTGAGGAAGTACAGGTGTGATGGTCATAAGAGATGCATGCAGGAACGTGACTCTCTCCACCACTCCCCCAACCTGTCCAAACCACCCAGCGTTGTGTCATCTGCAAATTTGCTCATGTTACTTTGAATCCCTTCATCCAAATCATTGATATATATTGTAAGTAGCTGCGGTCCCTAGATCTGTACACTGTTGGAGGCTCGATTGTAATTATGTGTTGTCTTCCCACTGACTGGTCAGCGCGCAACAAAACCTTTTCATTGTAACTCGTTACAAGTGACAATAAACTCAACTCAACTCAACTCAGCTGCCTTCCGTCAACCACCAGGTACTTGGACCACCCTGTACATTAGCCACCTTATTGGTTCTGTGGGCCTTGTGCAGTCACCGTTGTCCAATACCCCCTGGTACTGCACTACCATGCTCTGGTTCACTTGGAATAAAACGGACAATGTATTGTATATTGTTGAAGAAGGAACTGCAGATGCTGGAGAATCGAGGGTACACAAAAAGCTGGAGAAACTCAGCGGGTGCAGCAGCATCTAAGGAGCGAAGGAGATAGGCGACGTTTCGGGTCGAGACCCTTCTTCAGACTGGTCAGGGATCAGGGAAACGAGAGATATAGACGGTGATGTGGAGAGATAAGGAACAATGAATGTAAGATATGCAAAAAAGTATCGATGATAAAGGGAACAAGCCATTGTAAGCTGTTTGTGGTGTGAAAATGAGAAGCTAGTGCGACTAGGGTGGGGGAGAGAGATAGAGGGAATGCCAGGGCCCGAGGGCTGAGGGAGAGGTGGGAAGGGGAGGAGACAGCAAGGGTTAACAGAATTGAGAAAATTCAATGTTCAAGCCCAAAGGATGCAGACTCCCCAAGCAGAATATGAGGTGCTGTTCCTCCAGCTTGCGGTGTTAGAATCGAAGGTAGAATATACAATGTATTGTATATTCACTGCTGTTGCCATTGTGTTGAATGTGTCTGTGAAGCTGCGGCTAGTGAGCCTTTTGTGTTTAAGATGGAGCTGTGGGGTGGGGGATTGCAACCTTCACGTGGTCCGCCCTGTTTCGACTAATGCAATCAACTCGACGCGCACAAGCGGAAGATCAAATAGAACAAGTTGTCCGACAACTTTAGGCTGCGCACGCCACACGACAGAAGAAGAAGGAGGAGGAACTGCAGATGCTGGAAAATCGAAGGTAGACAAAAATGCCGGAGAAACTCAGCGGGTGAGGCAGCATCTATGGAGCGAAGGAAATAAGCGACGTTTCGGGCCGAAACCCTTCTTCAGACTTTTGTGTTGTAGTGCGGGTCTGGTGATGCGAGACAAATCACTCAGGTTCAACTCTGAGCAACTGTAATCTATTCGCCCCATTTCCCCAGGGCCTTTTTCACCCCCCTGTTTGAATTCCCAGCACAAGGTGGAGGAACCAGTTGAACCCGGTCAGTCTGCTTCCTGATTAGTGGGGGGTGTTGAGGTTATGGGGAGACGGCAGGAGAATGGGGTTAGCAGGGAGGGATAGATCAGCCATGATTGAATGGCGGGGTAGACTTGATGGGCCGAATGGCCTAATTCTACTCCTATCTACTCCTATGACACTAAGCTGGGGGGCAGTGTTCGCTGTGAGGAGGATGCTAGGAGACTGCAAGGTGACTTGGATAGGCTGGGTGAGTGGGCAAATGTTTGGCAGATGCAGTATAATGTGGATAAATGTGAGGATTATCCACTTTGGTGGCAAAAACAGGAAAGCAGACTATTATTTAAATGGTGGCGATTAGGAAAAAGGGGAGATGCAGCGAGACCTGGGTGTCATGGTACACCAGTCATTGAAAGTAGGCATGCAGGTGCAGCAGGCAGTGAAAAAAATGCGAATGGTATGTTAGCTTTCATAGCAAAAGGGATTTGAGTACAGGAGCAGGGAGGTTCTACTTTAGTTGTACAGGGTCTTGGTGAGACCACACCTGGAGTATTGCGTACAGTTTTGGTCTCCAAATCTGAGGAAGGACATTATTGCCATAGAGGGAGTGCAGAGAGAAGGTTCACCAGACTGGATTCCTGGGATGTCAGGACTGTATCTTATGAAGAAAGACTGGATAGACTCGGTTTATACTCTTTGGAATTTTAGGAGATTGAGAGGGGATCTTATTAGAAACTTACAAAATTCTTAAGGGGGTTGGACAGGCTAGATTGCAGGAAGATTGTTCCCGATGTTGGGGAATTCCAGGACAAGGGGGTCACAGCTTAAAGATAAGGGGGAAATCCTTTAAGACCGAGATGAGGAAAGACTTTTTTCACACAGAGAGTGGTGAGTCTCTGGAACTCTCTGCCACAGAGGGTAGTTGAGGCCAGTTCATTGGCTATATTTAAGAGTGAGTTGGATGTGGCCCTTGTGGCTAAGGGGATCAGAGGGTATGGAGAGAAGGCAGGTACGGGATACTGAGTTGGATGATCAGCCATGATCATATTGAATGGTGGTGCAGGCTCGAAGGGCTGAATGGCCTACTCCTGCACCTAATTTCTATGATTCTATCTCTTACGACCTTATTATCCCTTGTCCCAGCAGATCTCCATCTGCTCCAAAAAGTGCTTCATGTCCATTCTTGGCCACAGTCAGTGTCTCTTGAATATACCCAGTGTCTTCCTGGCTGGGCAGACACTCGCCTGGGGTGTCTGCAACGTTGCCGCGAGCCAAAATTAGATCAGACAGAGGCAGTTTGTGGCATGAGAGGAGGATGTACAACTGTGAATTTTGAACTTGCAAGGCACAAGCTGCCTCCTAAAACGCGGCAACTCCTGTGTACAGAAACTGTGGTTTATGGTCTTACACTCAGCACTTAGTATGATTGTGGGTACACAAAAAGCTGGAGAAACTCAGCGGGTGCAGCAGCATCTAAGGAGCGAAGGAGATAGGCAACGTTTCGGGCCGAAACCCTTCTTCAGACTGATGGGGGGTGGGGGGTGGGGCGGGGAGAAGAAAGGAAAAAGGAGGAGGAGGGTGCCCCTGCTCCCAGCTCCCCTCTCTCGCCCTGCCACAATGCCACTGCCCCCTAGAGGCCATTGCTGAGGGAGAGCCCCCTTCGCCCCCTGCCTGTGGGAGCCACTGTGGGAAGCCCCCTCGGGCGCCTCTCAGCCCCGCCCTCTCCGTGCCCTCCCCTGCCCCCCCTGCCTGGGCTGATTGACAGACAGGGACAAAGAGGGAGAACTTGACTATGACACCCTGACTGCCCACCCCCTATGCCGGGGTTAGACTTGAGAGAATTCGGTGTTAATGCCGATGCAGACTCCCCAAGCGGAATATGAGGTGCTGTTCCTCCAACTTGCGGTGTTGCTCACTCTGGCCGTGGAGGAGGCCCAGGACAAGAGAGGTCGGATACGGAATGGGAGGGGGGGTTGAAGTGCTGAGCCACCGGGAGGTCGGGTTGGTTTTTGCGGACCGAGCGGAGGTGTTGGGCGAAACGATCGCCAAGCCTCCGCTTGGTCTCAACCGATATGGATCATCTGGCATCTGGAGCAGCGGATGCAGTAGATGAGTTGGAGGAGGTGCAGGTGAACCTCTGTCACACCTGGAAGGACTGCTTGGGTCCTTGAATGGAGTGGAGGGGGGAGGTGAAGGGACAAGTGTAGCATTTCTTGCGGTTGCAAGGGAAAGTGCCCGGGGAAGGGGTGGACGGGAGGGAAGGAAAGAATTGACAAGGGAGTTGCGGAGGGAGCGGTCTTTTGCGGGAAGGCAGACGGGGGGGGGGGGAGAGATGGGAAGATGTGGCGAGGAGGGGGGTCACGTTGGAGGTGGGGAAAAAACTGGCGGAGGACTATGTGTTGCATGTGCCGGCTGGTGGGGGGTGATAGGTGAGGACCAGGGGGGACTCTGCCCTTGTTGCGAGTGGGGGAATGGGGAGAGAGGGCAGTGTTGCGGGGTATGGAGGAGACCCTGGTGCGAGCCTCATCTATAGTGGGGGAGGGGAATCCCCGTTCTCTGAAGAATGAGGCCATTTGTGATGACCTGGTGTGGAACACCTCAATCTGGGAGCAGATGCGGCGTAGACGGAGGAATTGGGAATAGGGGATGGAGTTAGTATAATTGTGCCCACTTAATTGTCACTTAACTTGTGCTGCAAACAGGAATGTCTCTACCCTTGGGTGCACGTGACATTAAATTACAACTGGGCTTCATTTGTGCCCCATATCTGAGGAGGTTTACGAGAATGATCACAGGAATGATTGGGTGAACGCAAGTTGAGTGTTTGACGGCGCTGGGCCTGCACTCGCTGGAGTTTAGAAGGACGAGGTGAGACCTCATCGAAACTTAGCGAATAGTGAAAGGCCTGGATAGAGTGGATGTGGAGAGGATGTTTCCACTAGGACCAGAGGCCCAAACCTCGGAATGAAAGGATGTACTGTACCTTTAGAAAGGAGATGAGAAGGAATGTCTGTAGTTAAAGGGTGGCAAATCTGTGGACTTCATTGCCACAGATGGCTGTGGAGGCCAAGTCAATGGACATTTTCAAGGCGGAGATTGACAGTATGGGTGGAGGGGTTATGGGGCGAGGGCAGGAGAATGGGGAAAGATAGATCAGCCACGATTGAATGGTGGAGTAGACTTTCATAGGCGAATGTCCTAATTCTGCTCCTCGAACCTATCAACGACTTGGGCATTACTGAGCTCTCTCTTGGCTGGAGGCCTTGAGATGAGCCCAGGGATAGGCGAAAGGCCCCTGGTCACCACCTGTGGCTGGAGATCAGGAGAGGAGGGGGATGCTCTCACAGCGGGTGTGGGTGACACAAGATTCACTCCAAGAGGGGACGAGGCTCGACCAATAACTTCACAAAGGTCTGAAGGAGGGTCCCAACCCGAAACACCACCTATTCCTATTCTCCAGAGATGCTGCCCGTCCCGCTGAGTTACACCAGCATTTTGTGTCCATCTTTGGTTTAAACCATCATCTGCAGTTCCTTCCCACAAATATCACAAAGGGGCCAGGAGAACAAGTTGTGCCCTTGTGGGTAGAGATTTGTGCCACTTTCCTCGTCACTGGGTGGTCCATTGTGTGTTAGACTCTAGACAATAGACAATAGGTGCAGGAGTAGGCCATTCGGCCCTTCGAGCCAGCACCGCCATTCAATGTGATCATGGCTGATCATCCCCAATCAGTACCCCGTTCCTGCCTTCTCCCCATATACCCTAACTCTGCTATCTTTAAGAGCCCTATCTAGCTCTCTCTTGAAAGTATCCAGAGAACCGGCCTCCACCGCCCTCTGAGGCAGAGAATTCCACAGACTCACAACTCTCTGTGAGATAAAGTGTTTCCTCGTCTCTGTTCTAAATATAACCATATAACCATATAACAATTACAGCACGGAAACAGGCCCTCTCGGCCCTTCCAGTCCGTGCCGACCATTTGTTTTCCCCTAGTCCCATCTACCTGCACTCAGACCATACCCCTCCATTCCCTTCACGTCCATATACCTACCCACTTTACTCTTAAATGTTAAAATCGATCCTGATGGTTTACCCCTTATTCTTAAATTGTGGCCCCTGGTTCTGGACTCCCCCAACATCGGGAACATGTTTCCTGCCTCTAGCATGTCCAAACCCTTAATAATCTTATATGTTTCAATGAGATCCCCTCTTATCCTTCTAAACTCCAGAGTACAAGCCCAGCCGCTCCATTCTCTCAGCATTTGACAGTCCCTCCATCCAGGGAATGAATCTGTAAACCTACGCTGCACTCCCTCAATAGCAAGAATGTCCTTCCTCAAATTAGGGGACCAAAACTGCGCACAATACTCCAGGTGTGGTTCAGTGGACTTTGCAGGTCAGGGACTGAGTTGCTTCTGTCTGCCTGCGCTGTGGCCTTGGGGAGGGCGGTTCTCGGCTGTGGAGCTGACGAACAATGCGTTTACAGAAAGGCCACAACTTCCTGTTCCTCTCAACAATGAATGTGTCGCAGACACATTTTGTGTCACAACCCAGGGGCTCACTAAGGTACGGAAGCTGAGACAACCGTTCGCACTGTCTCGAGGCTCAGGCACTACCTCACACAAAATGGATTCATTGCCTGCCTGCATTGATTAACATTGAAACATAGGAGCAATTGGCAGCAAGAAATTAGCCTTTCTTGTTGAGTCTGTAACTCATTCTCAACTAGCCCACGGCTAACAATGCCCCGGGCCTTTTATCATCGTTACTTTTTCATATCTTGCATTCATTTGTTCTCTATCTCCGTCTCCATCTCTCGTTTCCCTTTCCCCTGACTCTCAGTCGAAAATAGGGTCATGACCCAAAACGTCACCCGTTCCTTCTCTCCAGCGATGCTGCCTGTCCCGCTGAGTTACTCCAGCTTTTTGTTGTTGACCTTTGATTCTTTTTTCTCCCTTTGGCTGTGGGCCAGTGACAATTCCCGGTCCATGGATCCAAAGAACCGCAAACAATCGAATCGAAAGTGCGGGTATTCGCAGATGCTATCGCACCCTTTAAGAAACATTCAGACAGGTACCTGGATAGGTTTAGAGGGATATGGTCCAAACTCAGGCAGGTGGGACTAGCGTAGATGGGACATGTTGGTCAGTGTGGGCAAGTTGGGCCAAAGGGCCTGTTTCCATGACTCTACGATTCTCCATATAAAGTCAGCCACAGTGGGAATTAGAGACTCGCAGCATGGAAAAAGGCCCTTTGGCCCACTGAGTCCATGCCCACCATCAGCCAAGATAGGCACAAAAAAGCTGGAGTAACTCAGCGGGACAGGCAGCATCTCTGGAGAGAAGGAACGGGTGACATCTAGGGTCGGGACTCTTCCTCAGACTGAACCGCCACCCATTCCTTCTCTCCGGAGATGCTGCCTGACCCGCTGAGTTACTCCGGCACTTGGGGTGTCTATCTCCGGGAGGTGTGGGAAATTTACAGAAGCCAATTAACCTGCCGACCAACGTCTTTTGACGTGGGAGGAAATTGGGCACACGGGGGGGAAGCCAAGCGGTCACAGGGAGAACGTGCAAACTCCACACGGACAGCGGCAGATTGAACCAGGGTCTCTGGGGCAGTGAGGTTGCGGCTCCAGTCCGGTTTACGAGCGCCTAAGAGCAGAGGTCTACTGTAGTCTGGGCCGACCAGTGACTGCCATCACACCGACCTCCAGTGGCCCCGGGAAGCAACAAATGCCAATCCTGCCGGCAGTGGGAGGCACGGTGGCGCAGCGGGTGGAGCTGCTGCCTCACACCGCCCGAGACCCGGGTTCGATCCCGACCACGGGTGCTGTCTGTACGGAGTTTGCACGTTCTCCCCGTGACCTGAGCGGCTTTTCTCCGAGATCTTCGGTTTCCTCCCACACTCCAAAGACGTGCAGGTTTGTGGGTTCAGTGAGTAAGTAAGTAAGTAAGTTTATTGGCCAAGTATTCACATACAAGGAATTTGCCTTGGTGCTCCGCCCACAAGTGACAACATGACATACAGTGACAGTTACGATTGACTCAGAAAACACTAAACATTAATAAAATATTAATTGTAAATGTCCCCCGTGTGTAGGGTAGTGACAGTGCGCGGGGTTCGCTCGTCGCTGCGCACTCGGTGGGCCAAAGGGCCTGTTTCCGCGCTGTATCTCCAAACTAAACTGAACACTGCCCCACATCCTCTGAAAGAGTGATCTCCCTGCCCATCCCACCCGACCCCACCGAGCCTGGATCCAACCCCCCCCGCCCATTGCCCCCGTCACCCTCTGCTCACCTCCCCCCATCTGATGAGAATGCGGAGCCATCTTGTGTGGTAAGGAACTGCAGATGCCGGTTTACACCGGATAGGCACAAAGTGCTGGAGTAACTCAGCGGGACAGGCGGCATCTCTGGAGAACACAGATAGGCGATGTTTCGGGTCGAGACCCCTCTTTAGAAGTTGCCTGAAGAAGGGTCTGTACCCGCAACGTCACCTATCCGTGTTATCCCAGATGCTCCAGCATTTTGTGTCTATCTTTCATGCGACTCCATTCCTGCTGGAGATCCCTCCCCTTTAGTCCGATGAGCGGGCCTGGCCCAAAATGTGAACCAACATTTCTCCCCCGGGAAGCTGCCTGTCCCGCTGAGTTGGTCCAGCATTCGGTGTCTATTATCGGTATGAACAGACGTCGGCAGTTCCTCCCTCCACCTTCTCAGTTGCTTTCAGCTTTATTATTGTTCAAGAAGGAACTGCAGATGCTGGAAAATCGAAGGTAGACAAAATTGCTGGAGAAACTCAGCGGGTGAGGCAGGATCTATGGAGCGAAGGGAATAGGCAAAGTTTCGAGCCAAAATCCTTCTTATTACATCAGTACATTATTGACATTTCCCCAAACCAATTACAGAGTCTCCCAGACATTGTTTCTTGGAGAAGCTTCTGGAAGGAAGCTAACTTAACTTGAATAATGCAACATTTACCCAGGAACTCAAACAAACCTGCCAGGGCTCAACACTTTAACCAATCAACAAATTAGCAGGTTAACAAGAGACAAGATGGCTGCTGTTGCTGTGTGAGTGTTTGTAACAAGCTCTAGTCTGCTGGCTCAACTATTTGTCTACTGATGGTGTTCTGAGATAGTTTTTCTACTCTAACTCTCCTAGTGTCAATGAACAACTTTTGGTGAATCTAAAAAGCAAGGTAAAACAACTTTAGCACTAAAAATAACTAATTACTGGACTACCTTCTACCTCCTACCTTCTACAATTTCATTGAGTGGAAAAGACTACTGGCCTTACAAATGGGCGAGCCAATTGCCCTCCAAAGTGTCTTGGATAACATGCAGCAAATGCAGCTCAACATGACATTATATATGGACAACAAAATTGATTCAATTGGAGCAAGTCTGATTAACAGTGAAGGCTCACTTCCAACGCTTGGAGAGCAACTAACGAATTGCCATATACATCTAGTACTAACAAGTCTGAAATTGAAAGATCCCTTCAATCAGATCTTACTTCTGTTCAGAAATGGCTATTATTTAACAAATTAATTTTAAATAAAAATAAATCATGCAGTATGTTATTTGGTACCAGAAAAGGCCTTGGTAATTCTGTAGATCTGACTGTATCATTTAATGAAGGATCACCATTAGAACAAGTATTGAACCAAATATCTTGGTATTTGGCTCGACCCAACGCTTTCATTTACGCAGCATAGTGAGACGATTACTAAAAAACTTAGCTGTAATCTAGCTATTCTTTATAAATTGTTTCACCTTTCGGATGAGAAAAATAATTGTCTCTCAACTACTATTACCAACGCTGGATTATGCTGATATTGTCTATCAGAATACATTTGATACACATCTTCAACCCCTCAATGTAGTTTATAATATAACCATATAACATATAACCATATAACAATTACAGCACGGAAACAGGCCCTCTCGGCCCTTCCAGTCCGTGCCGACCATTTGTTTTCCCCTAGTCCCATCTAATATAACCATATAACAATTACAGCACGGAAACAGGTATAGTCTCTGCAGATTTATTTTAAGGTGTCCATATCTAACTCACCGCTGTTCTATGTACGAAACTCTAAACTGGTTATCCCCCCCACGCACGAAGATGCTACCACTGGTTCCAGTTCATCTTTAAATGCATCCATCTCAATTACCCTTCTTATTGAAAACAAGACCTATTACCATACACACCCTCATATTCACTAAGACATATTCAGCAACCCTTCTTTTTCATTCCAAGAACTAACAAAGAAATTGGGAGACATGCATTTAAATTCAAAGCTCCTTCTGACTGGAACACTCTGCCTAGTACCATAAGAATATTAGCTCATTTCGTCTATTTAAAAATACACTTTTACCCTTCCTTATAAAACCATGTACCTGTTTCTAGTATTAGAGTCTTTGAGCTCCTTTATCTAGCTTGCTCTGTGTGTGATCACTTGGCATAGCTATTGTATATGCATTGCCATTACACTTATGTATTATTGTATTGCATAGTGTAACAAGGTCATATTGTATTATGTCACAATACTAAGAAATAATATATCATGTAATAATGTTGATAGTATGTATTAACGTACGATGTATGACAGGTGGTATATGGTATTATGCATCAACATTATGCTGTAACACATAACTTATTATTATTGGATATGTAAAGTCAATTAACAATTGTCATAAACCATAACAAGTGGGGATGGAGGGGTTTTGAGATTGGTGTGTGGGTAGGTGGGTCAATGAGAGCCTCTATGTATGTTATGTCTTGTGCTGTATGTTCTATTTTGGACCCCCTCGAAAACGAGATGACTGTCCATCTCAAGGGGTTATCCATGAATAGACGTGTTTCAAACAGCAGGGTACCTGTCTCACAACATGCTGTTGCAGGAATCCAATCAACTTTGTGCATTTTACACTTTGGAGGTCCTCTGCAGAAATCTCATTCATTCTGTCGATTGACTATTCTGTCGTTGCCTATTTCCTTCGCTCCATACATGCTGCCTCACCCGCTGAGTTTCTCCAGCAGTTTTGCCTACCTTCAGTTTTACTATTGTTACGTGGACCAAGGTACACGCTTTGTCTGCGTGCTACCCAGTCCAATCAGATAATACAGTGTGTCAATATAACCAAACCTAACTCGGGTAGAGCAGAGAAAGGTACAGCGAACAGGATATAGGGGCGGAAGATTGCAACCTTCACGTGGTCCGCCCTGTTTCGACTAATGCAATCAACTCGACGTGCACAAACGGAAGATCAAATAGAACAAGTTGTCCGACAACTTTAGGCTGTGCACGCCACACGAAAGGAGAAGAAGAACAGGAAATATATATCTCGGCATTGTATCTCACAGGGATCATTGCCTGAGAAAACCTGACACCTTGCTAAGCATAAGGGACCCTTTGTACG
Source organism: Okamejei kenojei (assembly GCA_035221665.1). Taxonomy (NCBI): domain Eukaryota; kingdom Metazoa; phylum Chordata; class Chondrichthyes; order Rajiformes; family Rajidae; genus Okamejei; species Okamejei kenojei. The sequence continues at coordinate 9,815,499 of CM069169.1, read as the reverse complement.
GTTCAATCCGACCCATATTTCTCCCCGCTGGTGTAAGATTGTCTGGGGTTAAAAGTAAGCCCCACGATATAGAGTAAGCCATTCAGAACGGAGACGAGGAAACACTTTTTCTCACAGAGAGTGGTGAGTCTGTGGAATTCTCTGCCTCAGAGGGCGGTGGAGGCCTCTGGAGAGAGCTAGATAGAGCTCTTAAAGATAGCGGAGTCAGGGGATATGGGGAGAAGGCAGGAACGGGGTACTGATTGGGGATGATCAGCCATCGTCTTCTTTCGTGTTGCGTGCACAGCCTAAAGTTGTCGGACAACTTGTTCCTTTTTTTTAATATAATATTTTTATTAGAAGCAATGCATATTATCTAAGGTACAACCGTTCTTCAAATGCAAATTAGACTTATCACAAAAATTGTACAGATGTTACGGAATAATTTATGTATGCTTCTGTTTTTTTTTAAAGTAAAGGGGTGGTAAAAAAGTAAAAGTATAGATCAGTAATCAAAAGATGGTTATTAAATTATAATATTTATATTTAAAAAAAAGAGAATAAAAATACAAAAAAATAAAAAATTATAAAAATAAACAAATTAAAAAAAAACAAACAGTTATTATATAATAAAAAAATAAGGAATATATCTTAACAATGAATGGAGCAACTTCACAGGACAACTTGTTCTATTTGATCTTCTGTTTCTGCACGCTGGGTTGATTGCATTAGTCGAAACAGGGCGGCCCACGTGAAGGTTGCAATCTTCCACCCCATGATCAGCCATGATCACATTGAATGGCCGTGCTGGCTCGAAGGGCCGAATGGCCTACTCCTGCACCTGTTGTCTATTATTGATATGATAGAACTTTATTTATCGCCCGGAAGGAAATTGATAACAGGGAAAACAGTCGTAAAACACAAGGTACATGAAATATGAATTTAAAACGACTTCTTCGCAAGACACCTCTTGCGTGTGGCGTGCACAGCCTAAAGTTGTAGGGCAACTTGTTCTATTTGATCTTATTTGAATGTGCACGCCAGGTTGATTGCATTCGTCGAAACAGGGCGGCCCACGTGAAGGTTGCAATCTAAGATCATAGAGCGGAGCTTGGTTGCAATCTCCCACCCCATTGAAATGACGAAGTATTGGGGATGTGCACTATTTGGGGGGGTCAGTCGAGTCTACCCCACGACAGAACGGGGATGGCTTGTCCAGTTTGATAGCCACAGGGATGAAGGATCTCCTGTGGCGTTCTGTCCTGCACCGTGTTGGAGCCAGTCCGTGGCAGCCTGTTGCCTGTTTCAGGCAAATATTGTTTCTATCCTGCGATCGGGCAAGGTACAATCTCGAGGGCATTTCGCAGAGAACGTTTGAGGAAGTCTGTGACAGGGGAAACTGCTGCAATATCTGTTATCTGCCTGTCACCCGGAGTAATGGCTTGTTTGTAAGTTCGACAAGTTCAGAAATGAAGAATTGTAGCACAGAACGGTTGCTCTCCCACAAGTTCTTTACTCAATGATCATCTCGAGCTGTATCGGTCAGGCTGGAAAGGGTGCAGGGAAAGTTTACCAGGATGTCGCCATGTCTGCACTGCATTGCGGGCAGAAGGAAGTGCAGGTGCTGGTTTACCAAAAAGGACACAAAGTGCTGGAGGAACTCAACGGGACAGGAGAACATGGCTGTGCAAGGGAGGGGAACTTCTTCAAAGTAGATATACCCTTGAGGTTTAGTTTAGTTTGGAGATGCAACGCAGAAACAGGCCCTTCGGCCCACCTAGCCCGCGCTGACCAGCGATCCCCGCACACTAACACTATCCTACACACAAGGGTCAATTTACAATACCAAGCCAATTGACTGTGGGAGGAAACCGGAGATCCCGGAGAAAACCCACGCAGGTCCGCCGGGGAGAACAATAGACAATAGGTGCAGGAGTAGGCCATTCGGCCCTCGAGCCAGCACCGCCATTCAATGTGATCACGGCTGATCATCCCCAATCAGTACCCCGTTCCTGCCTTCTCCCCATATCCCCTGACTCCGCTATTTTTAAGAGCCCTATCTAGCTCTCTCTTGAAAGCATCCAGAGAACCGGCCTCCACCGCCCTCTGAGGCAGAGAATTCCACAGACTCACCACGCTCTGTGAGAAAAAGCGTTTCCTCGTCTCCGTTCTAAATGGCTTACTCCTTATTCTTAAACTGTGTGGCCCCTGGTTCTGGACTCCCCCAACATCGGGAACATGTTTCCTGCCTCTAGCGTGTCCAAGCCCTTAACAATCTTATATGTTTCAATGAGATTCCCTCTCATCCTTCTAAACTCCAGAATGTACAAGCCCAGCTGCTCCATTCTCTCAGCGTATGAGAATTAACCTTGTAAACCTACGCTGCACTCCCTCAATAGCAAGAATGTCCTTCCTCAAATTAGGGAACCAAAACTGCACACAATACTCCAGGTGCGGTCTTCCCTCCATTCATGAACTGTACACTGCAAGGGCCAGGAAGCGAGCGGGCAAGATCATCTCTGACCCCTCTCACCCTGGCCACAAACTCTTTGAATCACTTCCCTCTGGAAGGCGACTCCGGACTGTCAAAGCCGCCACAGCCAGACACAAAAACAGTTTTTATCCACGAGTAGTTGCTCTACTCAACAGCCAAAAATCTGTAGCCTCCCTTTGATCTGGTATTTTGTTGGTTCACATGCTTGATCAATGGTGTTTTATCATTAATGTTTTATTATTATTAATGTTTAGTGTTTTCTGAGTCATTCGTAACGGTCACCGTATGTCACGTTGTTACTCGTGGGCGGAGCACCAAGGCAAATTCCTTGTATGTGAATACTTGGCCAATAAACCTACTTACTTACTTACTTACTGTACAACGGCAGAAGGACCTCTTTGCTCCTATATTCGATTCCTCCCGTTATAAAGGCCAACATGCCATTCGCTTTCTTCACTGCAGAACGCACAAACTTTGTACAGACAGCGCCCGTGTAAGGCAGCAACTCTACCTGTGCCACCGTGCACCTATTACTAAATTCTCTGACTGATGAAAGCCAGGGTGCCAACAGTTTCTTCACCATCCTGTCTAATGCAGCAACACTTTCAGGGAATTACGTTCTTGGACTCCTTAATCCCGTCTGCTCTGCGGCACAATATCTGCACAAACATGTATATTCTCTTGATCTGCTGATTGGAAAACGTTGTCACAGAATCAAACAACTCGATAAACCTTCATCAGAAATGGGAGCAGCTAAAGATCAGCAGAGTTTCACGATGCAGGGGGAGGGGAGAGCGACAAGCAGCGTGCGAGGGGGGGGGGGGGGGGGGGGGGGGGGGGGGGGGGGGCGGGGGAGCAAAGAGTGGGGAGGAAAGGGGACTAAGGGAACGGAGGGTTTGGTAATAAGTGGAGGGGAGGATTGTGTCGAGTGAATGGAGCCCTTTGTCTTCGCAATCTGGATGCCCAGCTCAGAGACGTTAAACTGTACTCGAAGCAAACTTGTGCGGAATTTTAATGAAAGATAACCTCAATAAAATGACGCAGGCTTTCAAAGGCAAACAAAATACCTTTGGTGTTGTTCTTTCATTAATGGGATCAGCAGGCCTTTGCGATGATACAGAAACAAAAACTTCAGAAGGCAGATCCTTCTCCCTAAATAAATCTTTCACAAGGAGAAACAGCAACAATATTTTTGCAGGCGGACAAAAATGCTGGAGAAACTCAGCGGGTGAGGCAAAGGAAATAGGCGACGTTCCGGAGAAGGGTCTCGACCCGAAACGTCGCCTATTTCCTTCGCTCCATAGATGCTGCCTCACCCAGCTGAGTTTCTCCAGCATTTTTGTCTACCTTTGATTTTCCAGCATCTGCAGTTCCTTCTTAAGGGGCTGTCTGTCCCACTGCGGCGACCTAATCCGCGAGTTCAGAAAGGTTTGCCCTCGACTCATACGCGCAGCATGGCCGACACGAGGTCCTAGGAGGTCTTTGTGAAGGCTGTCCCTTTGTACGAGGTAATTCAAGAGCTCTCCCGAGTTTAAAAACAACCCAAACTCGTGGTAAGCACGTGGAACGTACGTAGCGGGTACGTCGGAGCTCGGGGACGTCTCTTCGCGGCTCGTAACGCTAACGGCAGGTACTCGGGAAATGCGGTAAGCTCGTGAAGACTCGTGAAGATCTTTTCCAACATGTTGAAAAATGTCCACGAGAGCCCCGAGTACCTACCTACCGTAATTCTCCGAGTTCTAAATCAGGGGAGACTCGGGAGAACTCTTGAATTAGCTCGTACAGTGGGACAGGCCCTTAACTCTCCTTCATGCTCGAGAGAGGTCTCCGCGTACTCGGGGCATCAGCTGGGTCGCGGCGATTTTTTTCAACATGCTGAAAAATGCCCGCAAGTAAAAAAAAGGTCGCCACGGAAAAAAATAGATATTTTTACTCGTAGGTTTAGTCGTAGTAGGTCGGCATGTTAGTCGTAGGTAATCGAGGGTAGTCGAAGGTAGTCGTGGATAGTCTTCATCACAGTCAATAGACAATAGGTGCAGGAGGAGGCCATTCGGCCCTTCGAGCCAGCACCGCCATTCAATGTGATCATTGCTGATCATCCCAAATCAGTACCCCGTCCCTGCCTTCTCCCCATATCCCCTGACTCCTCTATCTTTAAGAGCCCTATCTAGCTCCAAAATGCCGCCGCTCGCCTTTTTGAAGCTCGAAAGCACATTACGCCAATTTTGGCCCTCCCTTCACTGGCTCCCAGTGCATTTTCGAGTTCACTTTCAAAATTCTTTTGTTTGTTTTTAAATCGCTGAATGGGCATCTCTCTGAGCTGCTCCACCTATATGCTCCTGCTGGTGCCTCAGGTCAGCTGATCAGAACCAAGTCTAAGCGGAAGGCTCAGACCTTTTCTGGCTGCTCCGGCACACACCTTGCCGCTCACATCAGACAGCCCCCTCACTGACACAAGTGCTTTTAATGTCTTTTAACTTTTAGAGTGTGTTTTTTATAGTCCTTCGTCTTACGGTTTTTATGGTTTTGTAATGCCTTGTCCATGAGTTCTCATGTACAGCACTTTGTGGCAACTGTAGTTGTTTAAAGCTTTATAAATAAGTTATTTATTATTATAATAGCTCACTCTTGAAAGCTTCGGCCTCCACCGCCCTCTTTCCACAGACTCACCACTCTGTGAGAAAAAGTGTTTCCTCGTCTCCGTTCTAAATGGCTTACCTCTTAAACTGTGACCCCTGGTTCTGAACTCCCCCAACATCGGGAACATGTTTCCTGCCTCTAGCGTGTCCAAGCCCTTAACAAATCTTATGTTTCAACAAAACTCTGTACAAGCCCAATGTCAAAGGAGGTCTTTACATAGTGAACACTTTTTCGTCCTAAACACTTCTAATCTTAGCCAATTAGGTCGCCGCAGTGGGACACCCACTTAAAACAATATTTTTGCAGTTCTGGTGTGGCAAGGAATCGCAATTATAATTAACAACATACCTCGCTTCGATGTTTTACATGGGTTTAAAGTGAGAGGAGAAAGATTTAATAGGAACCTCAGGGGCAAATATTTCCACACTTTATGGAACGAGTTGCCGGGGGAGGTAATTGAGGCAGGCACAATAACATTTAAAAGACAGACACAAAGTGCTGGAGTAACTCAGCGGGTCAGGCAGCATCTGTGGAGAAAAATGGATGGGTGATGTATTGTTTCAGGTCGAGTGGTACGTGGATAGAAAAGGTTTAGAGGGATATATGGGTCAAATGCAAGCAGGTGGGACGAGCTTAGATCAGGCACGTTGGTCAGCATGTTTCTGTTCTGAGTGACTCTATGACTAAACCAACCAATGTTTGGAAAAAGAAAGTGAATCAAATATTTTGCTTACACTATCTAACAATTTTTAGTTTTCGTTTCGACCAGCCATCGCCCGTACTTTAGTTCTATCCAACACACTAGGGACAATTTACAGAAGCCAATTAACATACAAACCCGCACATCTTTGGAATTTAGTTTGGCGATACAGCACGGAAAACAGGCCCTCAGAGTCGGCACTGACCAGCGATCCCCGTACACCAACAGTATCTTACACACACGAGCGACAATCTTACATTTATACCAAGCCAATCGACCTACAAGCCGGTATGTCGTTGGAGTGTGGGAGGAAACGGCGCACCCGGAGAAAACCCACGCGGTCCCAGGGAGAACGTACAAACCCCATACAGACAGCACCCGTAGTCAGGCTCGAAATCGGGTCAACCGCTGGCCCACTATTTGGAGTTTTAAAAAAAAATATTGATCTGAAGAGGAGAGTTATGTGAGATGGTGGAGATCGGGGGTGGTGGTGGTCACGGACGGTGGTGGTGGCGGGCGGTGGTTGGCGGTGGTGTTGCCGATGGTTGTGGGCGGTGGTGGTGGCGGGCGGTCGTGGTCATGGGTGGTGCTGGTGGGCGGTGGTGGTCGGTGGTGTTGCCGATGGCCGTGGGCGGTGGTGGTGGCGGGCGGTGGTGTGGGTGGTGCTGGTGGGCGATGGTGGTCGTGGGCGGTGGAAGGAACCGACGGTATCGAGCTGGGCTAGGCCCCCCCCCCTCCCCTCCCCAACTTCACCCACCCAGTGCCGCCATGACACCCGGCCTTGAGGAAATAAGAAACTGCACATCTCCTTGGGCCAAGATCGGACTTTTCAGAGACTTGGAAGTTGTAAGATGGTGCTAGAACGTGGCGACTCTCTGTGTGCTGTTCCAGAAGAGATTCCATTGTTCTAACGTACAGTATGAGTTGACTGGGTAGCAGGCGGAACAAGCATTTGGTACATGCGACAATAAATTAAACCAAACATTTCACTATAAACACACCACAGTAAATAGACATAACAATGTCTGTACAGAGTTTGTACGTTCTCCCCGTGACCGTGTGGGTTTTCTCCAGGTGCCTCAGTTTCCTTCCACTCCAGAAACGTGCAGGTTAATTGGCTTTGGTAAAAATAACTGTAAATTGCCCCTGGTGCATGTAGGATAGTGCTGGTGTAACGGGTATCGCTGCTCAGCACGGACCCAGTAGGCCGATTGGGCCTGTTTCCACGTTTGGTGGATACGTTTCCCGTATGGTGTTTTATCATTAATGTTTTATTATTATTAATGTTTAGTGTTTTCTGAGTCATTCGTAACTGTCATTGTATGTCATGTTGTTACTTGTGGGCGGAGCACCAAGGCAAATTCCTTGTATGTGAATACTTGGCCAATAAACTTACTTACTTACTCTAAACTAAACTAACCTTGAGTATGTGTTGGAAGGAACTGCAGATGCTGGTTTAAACTGAAGAAAGCTGGAGCAACTCAGCGGGTCAGACAGCATCTCTGGAGAGAAGAAATGGGTGACATTTCGGGTCTCGGCCTATTCCTTTTCTCCAGAGATGCTGCATGACCTGCTGAGTTGAACTTGAACAAACCTTCCTCAGACTCTGAAGAAGGGCCTCGACCCGAAATGCCACCTATTCCTTGGCTCCATAGATGCTGCCTCACCCGCTGAGTTTCTCCAGCATTTTTGTCTACCTTGAGCTGTCGTTGGCTATGTTTCGGAACAAGCACACTGTTTTGTTGTTGCAAGTTTGAAGAAGCTTCTGAGACAATCCCTGAATGAGTGGAAGACCAGCCGGCAAAGGGGAACAGCCAGGGAATATGCTGACCTCAGCTCCGGGCAGCAGCAACCCCTCGGATGCTTGGGAATGAAAGCAGCAGCGAGCTCAACTCCCATCTTGGTTTTGTTCCCCATTCGCTATTAGTCACCCAAACACAAGTCACAGCTCGTTCTGTGTCAGTCACCAACTTGGAGGAACTCTGAAACAACCTCACTTGCAGCTTTACATCCCACATCCCTCACTTCCCACCTACGCCAGATACTTTCGGGTCGGGTTCCTAGTTCCAGGTTACTCAGGGATCTTGACCGTCTCTGGAACGGGTGCGCTACGATGCTGAGAACTATATTCTGCACTCTGTATCTTCCCAATTGATCTCCACGAGTTTAGCTTGATTGTATTTATTGTAGTATCAATCCGATCCGTTTGGATAGCATCTGTTTGGGCGGCAAGGTAGAGCGGCGGTAGAGTTGCTGCCTCATAGCGGCAGAGACCCGCCTTTGATCCGGACTGCTGGTGCTGTCTGTGCGGAGTTTATACGTTCTCCTGTGACCGCGTGGGTTTTCTCCGGGTGCTCCAGTTTCCTCCCACACCTCAAAGACATGCAGGTCTGTAGGCTAATTGGGCTGTGGTAGTGTGTGTAGTCTAATGTGTAGGATGATGTTCGTGTACGGGGTGATCACTGGCCGGCCCAGACACGGTGGGCTGAAGGGCCTGTTTCCGTGCTGTTTCTCTAAAGCATAGAAACATAGGAAATAGGTGCAGGAGGAGGCCATTCGGCCCTTCGAGCCAGCGCCGCCATTCATTGTGATCATGGCTGATCGTCCCCTATCAATAACCCGTGCCTGCCTTCTCCCCATATCCCTTGACTCCACCAGCCCCTAGAGCTCTATCTAACTCTCTCTTAAATCCATCCAGTGACTTGGCCTCCACTGCCCTCTGTGGCAGGGAATTCCACAAATTCACAACTCTCTGGGGTGAAAAAGTTTTTCCTCACCTCAGTCTTAAATGGCCTCCCCTTTATTCTAAGACTGTGTGGCCCCTGGTTCTGGACTCGCCCAACATTGGGAACATTTTTCCTGCATCTAGCTTGTCCAGTCCTTTGATAATGTTATGCAATGCAGCATGAGCTATGCAGCATTATGCAATATGAGCCTAAAGAACAACATCAAACCAAAGGTCCCTTCATGCTGTGGCTCCCCTTCCCCAGCTGTCAACAGCTTAAATAGATTCTGTAGATCTTTCTCCTTCGCTTGTATTTTGACATTCCAGGTGTCATTGTTGAGATCTGGACTTTCCCATTTCAAACCACACTTCCTGGAGTTGCGCCTCACGCTCTGGCATTGTTCACACTGAGAGAATCTCCGAGTACCCTTGGCTGGTGGGACTAGTGTCGATGGGACAAGTTGGCCGGTGTGGGCAAGTTTGTCCGTAGGGCTTGTTTCCACACTGTGTATGACTCCATACAATGGCAACGGAGTGTTTTCCCAGTGACCCAGTGCCTGACCGGGGTGAGAGATTGCAACCTTCGCCCTGGTCCACCCTGTTTGAACAAATGCAATCAACCTGACGTGCACAAACAGAAGATCAAACACGAACAACTTTAGGCTCTGCACGCCATACGTAAGAAGAAGGCACCTTCCTCCTTACCTGGGGAACATTTACCTGGCTGCTGTTGGGAGAGACGATGAGTCGATGAGGTTGGAGGAGGTGCAAGTGAACCTCTGCCTAACCTGAAAGGTCTGTCGGGATCCCTGGACAGAGTCGAGGGAGGAGGTATAGGGACAGGTTTCCCTCCTGGGATAAATAAACTAAAGTTCTATCGTATCGTATCAATGCATCCACGAATTCTCGGGCCACCTCCTTGAGGCCTTCAGGCCCTGGGGATTTATCTGCTTTCAGTCCCAACAGTTTACCTGACACCATTTCCTGGCTAATGTGGATTCCCTTCAGTTCCTCCCTCCCACTAGATCCTCGGTCTCCTAGTTTTTCTGGGAGATTGGTTCTGTCTTCCTTATGCCCCTGTCCCACTTGGGAAACCTGAACGGAAACCTCTGGAGACTTTGCGCCCCACTAAAGGTTTCCGTGCGGTTCCCAGAGGTTCCCGGAGGTTTTTGTCCTCCGGCAACCACTTTCAACTAGCATCGCAACCGGCTTCGACTAAGAAAATTACCGATTTCTAAAATGGAAACCACTATCGACCATTAGGGAGACTTTAATTACTTTAAATTCAGAGACTGACAAAAACCTCCGGGAACCGCACGGAAACCTTGGGTGGGAACCAAAGTCTCCAGAGGTTTCCGTTCAGGTTTCCTAAGTGGGACAGGGGCATATAGTGATGACACAAACCAAGTCCTCGTTTCACAGTTCTGCCATTTCCTCGTTTCCCATTATTAATCCACCTGTTTCTGACTGTAAGGGACCTACATTTGTCTTCACTAATTTTCTCTTCACATAACTAAGGACGTTTTTGCAGTCAGTTTTTATATTCTTGCAAACTTTCTTTCAAGCTCTATTCCCCCCCCCCCCCCCCCCCCCCCCCCCCCCGCTTAATTAACCCCTTTGTCTTCCTCTGTTGAATTCTAAATTTCTCCCAGTCCTCTGGTTTGCTGCTTCCTCTGGCCAATTTATATGCCTCTTCCTTGGATTAAACATTATCCCTAATTTCCCTCATTAGCCAAGGTTGAGCCGCCATCCCAGTTATATTTTTATGACAGACAGGTACGAACAATTGTTGCAATTCATCCATGCGATCTTTAAATCTTTGCCATTGCATCTGCACTGTCAATCCTTTAAGTAACATTTGCCCATCTATCCTCGTCAATTCCCGTCTTGTACCATCAAAGTTACCTTACTTTAAATTCGGACCCTTGTTCCTGAATTAAACCGTGTCACCATCCATCCTAATGCAGAATTCCACCGTATTATGGCAGGGCTGCCAACATTGGGTGAAAGGTGAGAGTGAGAAATTGCGAGGGAGTGCAGCGACTGGTGGGGGGGGGGGGGGGGGGGGGGGGGGGGGGGGGGGGAGGGGAGGAGGAGGTGGGGGGGGAGGGGGGGGGAGGAGGGGTGGAGGAGAGGGGGGAGGTGGGGGGCAGGGGGGGAGGGGGGGGAAGGGGGGGAGGGGGGGGAGGTGGGGGGGAGGAGGTGGGGGGGGAGGTGGGATGGGAGGAGGGGAGGAGGGGGTGGAGGAGGTGGGGGAAGAGGAGGGGAGGAGGGGGGGGGGGAAGGAGGGTGTGTCCCCTCCCACGGTAGGAAGCTTTTGTATCTGGTGCATACTGAAGCGAGTCTTTTAACTTACACTTGAATGCAACATTTATGCATCAAATTGGATTAGGTGTGAATAAGGTTCGGCTAAATTACAATCCTAATTACATTCCACAGTACAGCCAGGCTCTGATCAACAGGTGCAGCACATGAATGACCTTAGTATCTTCATGTATGGAAATCAGATTATAATTCATGCTGTTACGCATATATATAAAGAAACAAAAACATAGAAACAAGGCAAGACTTCCATCACTGTTCTGCACAAATAAATCAATTAACCTTACCCTTTGACTATAGAAACAAGATGAAAATAATGCCACATATTCAACTGTACATGGTTGAATGAAATTAAGATATATATGTAAAACATCTATATGGAAACAGGCCCTTCGGCCCACCAAGTCCACACACCGACCGCAATCTATCATACACCAGTTGTATCCTACATGCCAGGGGCAATTTACAGAAGCCAATTAACTTACAAACCTGCACTTCTTTCAGATGTGGGAGAAACCGGAATTTCCACAGAAAACCATGTGGTCATAAGGAGAATGTACAAATACTGTACAGACAGCACCCGCAGTCGGGATCCAATCTGGATCTGTGGTGCTGCAAAAATGTTTCTGTAATATATTTATTATGGTGTCATGTCAATAAAGATGAACACACAATTCTGATTTCTGCCCTTAGTTGGATAACACACATCTCCCGTCATTGTGTTTTATGGCTGGTTTTCAACCTCTTCAGTCTGAAGGTCTCGACCCGAAACATCACCTATTCTTTCTGTCCAGAGATGCTGCCTGTCCTGCTGAGTTATTCCAGCTTTCAGTGTCTATCTTCAGTTTAAACCACCATCTGCAGTTCCTTCTTACACTCTTTATTAAGCGAAACAGGTCCTATTCTCATAATATTATTCACCTCAACTAAGTCTCTTCTTCACATCCGTTGCTGCAGAGAATACAATCCCAGTTATCAAATCTTTCTTCAAAGTGAAACAAAAATTCCAGCCGTGCCAATATGTTCATAAATCACCTCTGGATCCTCTCCAGAGCAATTGCACCCTTTCTACAGTGTGTCATAGTCTTACAGCATGGAAACAGGCCCTTCATCCCAACTTGTCCATGCAGATCAAGATGCCCCATCTAAACTAGTCCCATTTATCCGCATTTGGCCCAAATCCCGTTAAACCTTGTGTGTGGCATTGTGTGTGTGAGTAAGGGTGTGTGTTAGGTTGTGTGTGCGAGTGTTTGTCAGTGAAGCGGTGACAACACCCGGAGTGAGCGGAGACTTAGCGATGTCCGGGGAGCATTTCCCTCTCTCCCCCCGTCCCCCGGAATGCGGGCCGGCCCAGGTGCTCTGTGTCCAGCTGGGGTCCGGGGGAGGTGAGGGTCAGTGACCCGGGGGTGACAGTGACCCGGGGGTCCGGCGGCGGAGGTGAGGGACAGTGACCCGGGGTGAGGGGGCCAGGGATCGAAGCGGAACCTTAGCCCGAGATGCATCCCCGTGGCTCCAGAGACAGCACCGACGCCCCCACTCACCCGGTCCGCTCCTGGCTCCGGGCCGGGGTTAAAACTCCATGCGGTGTGAACAGAGCGGCCGCCGGACACAGAGCCGCCGGAGGTGAAGGTGGGAGATGTGAGCGGTGCCGGGGGGGGGGGGTGCTGGGACCACCGCCGTGTCTCACCTCTCACACCATCCGCACGGGAATGTGAATGCGGGTGAGGCAGCATTATAGATGCGGTGGACAGAAATGCTTGAGTGTGAAGAAGGGTCAAACTCAGACATAGATGCTGCCTCACCCGCTGAGTTTGTCCACATTGCCATTTTAAATAGTGTGCGACGGGCTTAAGCCCATTGCTCATTCTTTACGGGGAACCCGCCGACAAAAAAACTATTCTCATTGGTGAGTGTGGAGGAGTGCGACTTTATTTATTTATTCATACATTTTTAAAAATATTTTTTTGAGCGTGAGAACTTCTGTCATCAGTGTGAGAGCGTGAGAATTTCCTCAAATGCATTAGTCTCACGCTCAATGCCTGAGAGTTGGCAGCCCTGCATTCTTTCATCATATGTCAGTCCTGGGAATTAAACTGGCGAACCTACGCTGCACTCCCTCAATAGCAATAATGTCCTTCCTCAAATTAGGTTAACAAAATTGCACACAATACTCCAGGTGCGGTCTCACCAGGGCCCTGTACAACTGCAGTAGGACCTCGTTGCTCTTAAACTCAAATCCTTTTGCAATGAAGACCAACGAGCCATTAGCTTTCCTTTTTATTTGTTCATATATTAAAAAAAAAAGTTTTTTGAGCGTGAGAACTTCTGTCAACTGCGTGAGAGCGTGAGAATTTCCTCAAATGCGTTAGTCTCACGCTCAATGCATGAGAGTTGGCAGCCCTGTTACGGTCACTGTTGCATAACAAGATTGCTAACTAATCCTTCCTCATTGCACAATAGGGGGGGGGGGGGTTGCAGGTAAGGTCACTGGGTCATAGGGCTTGACGCACGGAGCGGCTCAATCCATCTGGAGGACATCCGTAACTTCCGGTATATGTTATTAATGCAAGAAACGCGTACTTTCCTACCTGTTAAAAACCAGCAAAATGTTGAATTTTTGCGCTGTAAAAAATTGTGGAAGTCGGGGGAAGCGTGAGAGACACGTACCCAACTTCAGAATTCCAAAGGTGAAGTGAAATGAAGGTAAAGAGAAGCGAGAGCTGAAGGGACAACAGCAGCTAAAGTGCTTGGCGAACATTGGCCGTGCAGATATCGGAATTGAAAACATTGGGAATGATCGCGTTTGCTCGCTGCATTTCATCAACAGGAAGGCATTATTTGTGGTTTTTCTTGATTCCTTTGGTATCTAAAAAGTCTCAGAAGTGATAAATCTGGCTGTAAAGTTTGCTTCAGAGGCATTTTCTTTTTGTATGTTAAAAACCCACTTGAGAACCATGGACGATTTTAAAATTTTACAGCCAGATTTATCACTTCTGAAACTTTTTAGATGCCAAAGGAATCAAGAAAAAACACAAATAATGCCTTAGTTGATGAAATGCAGCGAGCAAACGGCCAATATTCGCCAAGCACTCTGGCTGTTGTTGTCCCTTCAGCTCTCGCTTCTATCTACCGTCATTTCTCCTCACTTTTGGAATTCTGAAGTAGGCTAGATGTCTCTCACGCATATCCCGATTTCCATAATTGTTTACAGTGCAAAAATGGACCATTTTGGCGGGTTTTAACGGGCCCGCTACGCTGGAAACAATGGTATGTGAGTGGTGAGTCTGTGGAATTCTCTGCCACAGAGGGTAGTTGACGCCAGTTCATTGGCTATATTTAAGAGGGAGTTAGATGTGGCCCTTGTGGCTAAGGGGATCGGAGGGTATGGAGAGAAGGCAGGTACGGGATACTGAGTTGGATGATCAGCCATGATCATATTGAATGGCGGTGCAGGCTCGAAGGGCCGAATGGCCTACTCCTGCACCTATTTTCTATGTTTCTATGTATATGCTTACCTGCAGTTCATCGCGTGTACTCCACTTGGCGTAGTGCGGCAACAGTACGGGTCATGGGTCATGACCCGACTGCCGTGAAACCTCCCTATACCCAGTCTAGGATCACCTGCCCTCCTGGTTAGTTCCCAAAATTGGCTTAGAAAACCATCCCGTATACACTCAAGAAATCTTCCTCCTCAACACTGCTACCAATTTGGTGGGCCCAATCTATAAAGTCACCCTTGATAACTGCTGTATCTTTGCTACATGCATCACTAATTTTCTGCTTTATGCTATTCCTACCCTCCCTGCTGCTGTTTGGTGGTCTGTATACAACTCCAACTAGCGTTTTCTGCCCTTGGCCATTTCGCAGTTCTAATCATACAGATTCTACAGCATCCAAGCTAATGTCTCTCCTTGCTATTGCATTAATCTCCTCTCTAACCAGCAATGCCACCCCTCCTCCTCTTCCTTTCTGTCCATACCCCTGCATGTTCAGCTCCCAGCCTTGGTCACCCTGGAAACATGTCTCTGTAATCCCATCTATATCATACCCATTAACAACTGACTGCGCATTCAATTCATCCACCTTATTACGAATGCTCCTCACATTAAGGCACAAAGCTTGCAGGTTTGTTATTCTTTTGGCTTCTGCCCTCATTTTACCGCCCTCTGTCTCCCTGCATTGGTTCCCACCCCCCTGCCATATTAGTTTAAACATGACCATTCCTACACTCTCTTTCCCATTTAAAAAATAATAATAATATTTTTATTAGAAGTCATATACAATAGGGTACATTAAGAATAATATAATACATTTCATAAACAACTTCTGTTTTTGAATTTATATAGTAAAAAAGCAATATAAGCAAAAAGAGAGAAAAGGAAAGTTAGGTAAGGCGGTGAAAGTGATAGTTCATGAAAAGTACAAGAAAGAGAGAGAAAGGAGGAGAGATATAAAAATAATAATAATAATAAAAGGAAAATAAAATGGAAGGGATATACCTACTTCGTATCTTTGCGCACCCCTCACCCGGTTCTGAAACAGTTTATTTTCAGGGTTATGTTGCACCATATGCTTGTAATAAATCGATAAAGGGAGACCAAATCTTTACGAATTGGTCTGATTTGCCTGCTAGGACGAATCTCATATATTCTAGGTGTAACAATTCACTCATGTTTGAAATCCACATTTTAAGCGTTGGTGTTGGTGCATTTTTCCAGAATTTTAATATAATTTCTTTTTGCCGTTATTAAGCCATAGTTAAGGAAACTCTCTTGGAACGAAGTCAGCTCAGAGCCGGTCTCCATTGTTCCAAAGATAATCAATTCTGCATTGGGGTTCATTTCTGTTTTAAATACTTTTGTAAAAATTTCGTAAATTGCACTCCAAAACTTCTGAAGTTTTATGCAAAAGACAAAAGAGTGTTCTATAGTTGCATCTTGAGATAAGCATTTATCACAGATAGGTGAGACATTTGGAAATATTTTATTCAATTTAGTTTTTGAGTAATATAGTCTATGTAAAATTTTAAATTGAATTAAGGTATGTCTTACATTTATCGAGCCTTTATGTACATATTGCAAATATTTATCCCATCTGTCTTTCGAGATATTTATAGATAATTCTTGTTCCCAGTCTCTTCTGATTGCATCAGATGGTGGTAGCTCTATGTTTAAAATGATATTATACAAATATGATATTAAATGAGTAGAATCCGCCTTTCTGTTCATAGCTGCATCTAGCATATCTGAAGTCAAAGTTTTATGTTCTTTTGTATGTATTTTCAAGTAGTCACGGATTTGAAGATATTTATACTGATTACTTTTCAGGTTATATTTAAATTGTAGTTGTTGGAATGATAAAAGATTTCCCATTTCGGACATTTCTCCAAAGGTTTTAATTCCTATTCCTTTCCAGTGTGTAAACGTTTTATCGATAGTAGATGGTTTAAATGACGGATTATTAACAATAGGAGAGAGACGCGATAGATTTCTTAATTTGAAAGTTAATTTTATTTGTTTCCACATTCGTATTGTACTATGAATAATTGGATTTTTCTTGTATATTGTATTATTCAGTTTTATCGGTGAGAGAAGGATCGCTCCTATATTAAAAGGAGAGCAGTCCTCTCTCCCCATTGCTATCCAATCTACCTGTTGGGCAGAATTGTCCAACAAGTAAATTATATATTTAATATTCGTTGCCCAGTGATAGTACAGAAAGTTGGGTAGTGTCAGTCCGCCAAATTCCTTGGGTTTACATAGGTGTCTGCTTTGAATTCTATGGGACATTATAGTCCCATATGAAATTTGTGATTTCAGAGTCAAGTTTAAAAAAAAACTTACTTAGGTAAATATTGATTTTGTATTGGTTGAAATAAATATAAGATTTCTGGCAGAAAAATCATTTTTATGGCATTTATTCTGCCTATTAAAGACATAATAGAGTTTTCCAGAATTTAATCAAAGCATTTAAGTTAGTAAGTAAGGGCATATAGTTTGCATTGAATAAAGATTTCTATTTTCTAATAATTTGAATACCCAGATATTTATATTTTTCGGTAGCAATTCTAAAGGGGAATTTTTCGTTTCGGTGTCGGTTCTTGAGGTTTTATCGTCAAATTTTCACTTTTATTCCAATTTATTCTATATCCTGAAAAGGATACAAATTCCTCTATTAAATTTAATATATTTGGTATGTTGATTTGCGATTTTGTAATATATAATAATATGTTGTCTGCATATAGTGATATTTTATTATTTGAATGTTTTGTATTCCATGGATGTTCGGATGCATTCTTAGACTTTCTGCTAAAGGTTCTATCACAAGAGCAAATAGCAGGGGTGATAATGCACATCCCCGTCTATTGCCCCTGGATAGTTGAAATTTCGAAGAGAGTATATTATTGGTCAGTATTCTAGCAGTCGACTTGTCATAAAATAATTTTACCCATGATAAAATTCTCTCCCATTTGAAATTTTTGCAATACTTTGAAGATATATTTCCATTTCACCTGGTCAAATGCTTTTTCTGCATCCAATGAAATAATTGATAAGTCTTCCTCTTTAGTATTATGTGAATACAATATATTAAACAGATGTCTCAGATTGTTGAATGAGTATCTCTTAGGTATAAACCCCGTTTAATCCGCATTTATTAATTTACTAACATATTTACTCAATCTTCTTCCTAGAATTTTCACTAGAATTTTCTGATCTGTGTTTAACAATGCAATGGCTCTATATGAACCGGGATCTTCTAATTTTTTTTTTTTTTCGGTATGAGTGTAATAGTTAATTCCGCTAGTGTTTCTCTTTCCTGTTAACTGCACGCATATGCTTCCACGCTGTTGATCCCACCCCCCCACCCACTATTTAGTTTAACCCCCCCCCCCCCGTGTAGCACCCGCAAACCTGCCTGCCCGAATGGTCTCTGCGGAAAGGTTTGGAGAGTTTGCTGTCATTTTTTTTAAAAAAAGGACAAAGTGCTGGAGTAACTCAGCGAGTCAGGCAGCATCTCTGGAGAATGTGGATGGGTGACGTTTCGGGTCAGGACCCTTCTTCAGACAGCCTTCCTCTTCTCTCTAAGATAGACACAAGATGCTGGAGTGACTCGGTGGGCTAATTCTTCACACTGGTCCATCACATTTTGTTCCTGACCCAAACGTCACCTGTCCATGTTCTCCAGAGTTGTTTCCTGACCTGCTGAGTTACTCCCAGGATTTTGTGTCCATCTACGGAATAAACCAGCACGTGCAGATCCTTCCTGCACATATTCCCTTTCTTCCTCCCAGACTTCCCTTTTTGTAAACCAGCATTCTTCAGTTCCTTGTTTCTACATTCTGCTGTCACTTCAGCTTTCTCCACACAAAAACATTTCTCCTCCTGCTGCTTGAAGAAAAGACACAGAGTGCTGGAGTAACTCGGTCAGCATCTGTGGAGAACATGGATGGGTGACGTTTCAGGTCAGGAAAAAAAAGGTGATCAAATCAGAGTGAAGATGGGTCTCGACCTGAAACGTCGCCTATCCATGTTCTCCAAAGATGCTGCCTGACCGACTCGAGTTACTCCAGCACTCTGTGTCTTTTTGTTAGTAAAACCAGCATCTGCAGTTCCATATGTCTATATTCAAGTGCTGCTTGCTTTGCTATCTATAACCGTTATTAATAAATGTGCAGAAACAGCAGATGCTGGTTTACAAAAAAAAAGTGCTGTAGTAACTCAATGGGTCAGGCAGTATCTCTGGAGAAAATGGATAGGTAATGTTTGGGGTCGAAACTCTTGGAATCTATGTTCAGAGATGCTGCCTGTCCCGTTGAGTTACTCCAGCACTATGCATCTACCCTTGGGTCTCATATTCTGCAGAATGTTGCTTGACCCTTGTTGCTGCAGGTTCTCTGGATGCTTTCAAGAGAGAGCGAGATAGGGCTCTTAAAATAGCGGAGTCAGGGGATACGGGGAGAAGGCAGGATCGGGGTACTGATTGGGGATGATCACATTGAATGACAGTGCTGGCTCGAAGAGCTGAATGGCCTACTCCTGCATCTATTGTCTATTGACCCACTGAGTTACTACAGTGCTTTGTGTCTTTTTATAAATGATTTTCATTTTGGACAGGAACCAGCGAGTCCTCACATAGAAAAAATGGACACATCATTCCTCAGGGACATACATTTCATCCTGCGTACACACTCCTCCCTCAACATAGACTGGGCTTATATTCACTGGAATGTCCTTGTACATCAGTCACTGAAAGTAAGCGTGCAGCTACAGCAGGCAGTGAGGAAAGCTAATGGCTCGTTGGCTATTGCGAAAGGATTTGAGTTTAAGAACAACGAGGTCCTACTGCAGTTGTACAGGGCCCTGGTGAGACCGCACCTGGAGTATTGTGTGCAACTTTGTTAACCTAATTTGAGGAAGGACATTATTGCTATTGAGGGAGTGCAGCGTAGGTTCACCAGTTAAATTCCCAGGACTGACATATGATGAAAGAATGCAGGGCTGCCAACTCTCAGGCATTGAGCGTGAGACTAATGCATTTGAGGAAATTCTCACGCTCTCACACTGATGACAGAAGTTCTCACGCTCAAAAAAATATTTTAAAAAATGTATGAATAAATAAATAAAGTCGCACTCCTCCACACTCACCAATGAGAATAGTTTTTTTGTCGGCGGGTTCCCCGTAAAGAGTGAGCAATGGGCTTAAGCCCGTCGCACGCTATTTAAAATGGCAATGTGGACAAACTCAGCGGGTGAGGCAGCATCTATGTCTGAGTTTGACCCTTCTTCACACTCAAGCATTTCTGTCCACCGCATCTATAATGCTGCCTCAGTGTGTGCATTCACATTCCCGTGCGGATGGTGTGAGAGGCGAGACACGGCGGTGGTCCCAGCACCGACCCTCCCCCCCGCCCCCCACAGGCACCGCTCACATCTCCCACCCTCACCTCCGGCGGCTCTGTGTCCGGCGGCCGCTCTGTTCACACCGCATGGAGTTTTAACCCCGGCCCGGAGCCAGGAGCGGACCGGGTGAGTGGGGGCGTCGGTGCTGTCTCTGGAGCCGCGGGGATGAATCTCGGGCTAAGGTTCCGCTTCGATGCCCGACCCCCTGGTCACTGTCCCTCACCTCCCCCGGACCCCCGGGTCACTGACCCTCACCTCCCCCGGACCCCAGCTGGACACAGAGCACCTGGGCCGGCCCGCATTCCGGGGGACGGGGGGAGAGGGGGAAATGCTCCCCGGACATCGCTAAGTCTCCGCTCACTCCGGGTGTTGTCACCGCTTCACTGACAAACACTCTCACACACAACCTAACACACACCCTTACTCACACAATGGCACACACAAGGTTTAAAGGGATTTGGGCCAAATGCGGATAAATGGGACTAGTTTAGATGGGGCATCTTGATCTGCATGGACAAGTTGGGATGAAGGGCCTGTTTCCATGCTGTAAGACTATGACACACTGTAGAAAGGGTGCAATTGCTCTGGAGAGGATCCAGAGGTGATTTATGAACATATTGGCACGGCTGGAATTTTTGTTTCACTTTGAAGAAAGATTTGATAACTGGGATTGTATTCTCTGCAGCAACGGATGTGAAGAAGAGACTTAGTTGAGGTGAATAATATTATGAGAATAGGACCTGTTTCGCTTAATAAAGAGTGTAAGAAGGAACTGCAGATGGTGGTTTAAACTGAAGATAGACAGTAAAAGCTGGAATAACTCAGCAGGACAGGCAGCATTAAATAGAAAGAATAGGTGATGTTTCGGGTCGAGACCTTCAGACTGAAGAGGTTGAAAACCAGCCATAAAACACAATGACGGGAGATGTGTGTTATCCAACTAAGGGCAGAAATCAGATTCATGTGTTCATCTTTATTGACGTGACACCATAATAAATATATTACAGAAATTTTTTTTGCAGCACCACAGATCCAGATTGGATCCCGACTACGGGTGCTGTCTGTACAGTATTTGTACATTCTCCTTATGACCACATGGTTTTCTGTGGAAATTCTGGTTTTTCCCACATCTGTTTCCATATAGATGTTTTACATATATATTTTAATTTCATTCAACCATGTACGGTTGAATATGTGGCATTATTTTCATCTTTGGACGATCAGCCGTGATCGTATTGAATGGCGGTGCAGGCTGGAAGGGCCGAATGGCCTTCTCCTGCACCTATTTTCTACGTTTCTAACATGTCCATCCCTGCCTCTGTCAACTGCTTTCCCAAGGCCTGATAGATGACTTTGGCCACTGCACATGGACCACAGCCACTGGATCTCGGCCAAAGTCCTCTCGGGAAGGTCATCTTGCCACCTGAATGCCGCACGGGGCGCAGTGGCTGAGTGTAGCCACCAGGAGACAGCAACACTGCACTCCATCTACTCACCAAATGGAACGGAAAGATTCTCCAACAAACCTGCTATTCGCCTTAAGAGTCCTGACCCCGAAACGTCGTCTGCCCACGGATGCTGCCTGACCTGCTGAGTTACTCTCAATTTCTTGAAGTGGATCAGTGATAATCCTGTGTTTAAGAAGGAACTGCAGATGCTGGAAAATCGAAGGTAGACAAAAGTGCTGGAGAAACTCAGCGGGTGCGGCAGCATCTATGGAGCGAAGGAAATAGGCGACGTTTCGGCCCGAAACATTGCCTATTTCCTTTGCTCCATAGATGCTGCCTCACCCGCTGAGTTTCTCCAGCATTTTTGTCTACCTTCTGTGATAATCCTGTGCTTCACTCAAGGCTCCAGTATCTGGTCTTACTTGCATCTCGAGTTCCTCCAGCACTTTTGTTTTTTTTTTGTTGTTGTTTCCTGCATTTGCTGTTGGGTCGTTTAATCCAGATCTCACGCCTGGCCAGCAAACCCTACAAAACACAGAGAATCACTAAAATAGTATTACTGGCTACATCCATCCCTGTGCAAACACAAGGCTGCTCTCTGAGCCTCAACTCTACAGCCAAGACTCCAATTCCCAAGCCCCTGGGGAGATTTAGTTTGGAGATATAGCTTACAGCACGGAAACAGGACCTTCGGCCCACACTGACTGTCTAGCACCCGTCAGCACTAGTACTTTTCTCATATACTCCCGACACGCCGGGGGCAATTGACAGAGGGACAATTAACCTACAAACCTGCACGTCTTTGGGATGTGTGAGGAAACCAGGGCACAGGGAGAAAAGCCACGCATTCAGGGGGAGAACGTACAGGCTACACCAGTAGTCCAGGATCGAACCTGGGTTTATAGCGCTGGATGGCAACAACTCTACTCTGCGCCACCGTGACTGTCTACCAGTCCAATTTTCCTGCTTTTGCTCACTCATCACAGAGATGAATTCCGGCACAAGAATGACAAGATTCTTGCCCAAGCGCTGCTCCAGATGGTTGGGTTAGAAGCCGATTCCTGTTTGACGCTGGGTTCAGTTAACCAGACATGCACAGTTGTGAAACAAGGAATGATTTTGTTACCACAGGTAACAAGGTGGGGATCAAGTTAGGCGTGATCATCCACCTTGTGACTTCAGAGTGTGTGTGTGTGTGTGTGTGCGCAGTTTGGTCATGTTCCCTAGGGACGCTGCCTGACCCGGAGGAACCCCACGCGGTCTCAGGGAGAACGTGAAAACTCCACACAGGCAGAACCCGAGGTTGGGAATCGAACCTGGGTATCTGGCGCTGTGAGGCGGTGTCTATCGCGAGTTGTACAGCAGGTCGTGGCATTCAGCAGGTCCAGACCCTGTGTAGGAATGAACCTCCAGAGGTGCTGCCTGTCCCACCGAGTTACTTCAGCATCGTGTGTCATGGACCAGACCCCATCGCAGGCAGATTGTTCCGGGCTTGGACACGCTAGAGGCAGGAAACATGTTCCTGATGTTGGGGGAGTCCAGAACCAGGGGCCACACAGTTTAAGAATAAGGAGTAAGCCATTTAGAACGGAGACGAGGAAACACTATTTCTCACACAGAGTGGTGAGTCTGTGGAATCCTCTGCCTCAGAGGGCGGTGGAGGCCGGTTCTCTGGATGCTTTCAAGAGAGAGCTAGATAGGGCTCTTAAAAATAGCGGAGTCAGGGGATATGGGGAGGAACGGGGTACTGTTTGGGGATGATCTGCCATGATCATGTTGAATGGCGGTGTTGGCTCGAAGGGCCGAATGGCCTACTCCTGCACCTATTGTCTATTCACTGTGATCTCTCCAAGAGATCCAACTTTCAAACACAAGAGAAGAAAGACAACGCAACCACCTTCTTGCTTTGGAAAAGTCTTTAATTTCTTTAAGTAGATCTATGACAAGAATTCCACATCCATTAAATAATGAGTAATTTGTTTTAAGCCATTTTTATATTACAAGAAAATTACTGTGTACTATATAATATTGTACAAAAATATGTCTGTTCACTTATCTTAGTAAATCACCCAGAATATCAGCATGATGGCGATAGGACTTCACTCCACAGCAAGCATTCAGCATCTGTGGTTGCAGTGCAATGCACTGTGAAATAAGACTGTAACTGAGTACATATAGCCCTTGCATTTGAATATCTGTGAATGGTTTAGTTGCTGACATTTCCCTTCGCCTCCTCCCTCAACCCACACCCCCCTCAATCTCATGCTTCTGTCACAAGGCTCGACACCGGCTCTCCATCGCTGCCTTCGACTGCCTGCTTAAGTACCCGTGTACTGATATGGCGATCATTAGGCACCCCCAATGCGATCTTCAACATCCAATGCTTGCACTTTGCAACAGAGGTCGCAGGACAGTCATGGAGGCCGGATCTTCACGCTTCACTCCCAACCGAATGAAGAACCTCAGTGCCATCGAGGGACCTGTGGTTTCATTTTGTTGGAATTACTCTGCTCCTACTGGCTTGATAAACCTCTTGGAGAGATCCAGATACACCTTCCAAGCCTCGCAACAGTCTTTAAACTGCAATTGAGATTGGATTTCTGGGCACTGCAATTAATACATAAGACAAGGTCTGGAATGATTAAATATATTAGTGCAGTGAGACTGTGTGGGGAGAAGGGGGAGGAGGAGGGCAGGACCCAATCAGGTCCAAACTATTCACCGTACTTAATCTCCAACTAAATGTGCAAACATTTTGGCAACTTTGTTCTTACCTAGCTCAGATAAAGTTGGATGGTGATAATAATCATACCAGCAGGAATGGGAGAAACTAAACGATAACCTACACATTTCCAACTAATTAATGATGGAGCCTCTGATACTCTGGGTTAACTAGGACTCAATTCTAGCATTTGCACAGAAGACTAACAAAGGAGTTGTGCAAAGAGGTCAGAGACCAGGTTGATGTATTCCTTCATTTTTTTGCATATCCTGATACACTTGAGAACCTATTCACCAAAATCGTGATAATAAGAAACATTTTATCAGCTATTTCCCGCCAACTTAATACGTAGATCGATGTGGGTAGAGACAAAGAACTGTAGAATGCTGTTTTATACCAAAGGTAGACACAAAGTGCTGGAGTCACTTAGCGTGTCAGACAGCAACCTCTGAGGCAAAGGATGGTGCCGTTTCAGGTCAGGACCCTTGTTTGGATCGAGGGGTCCCAACACGACACGTCACCCATCCTTTTGTCTTGGAAGATGCTGCCTGACCCGCTGAGTTGCTCCTGCATGTTGCGTCTATCTTTAGGTAGCTTTGGGCTTGCTTTTTCAGCCAAATGCTGGAACAAGTGGCCCCAGAAACGTTGCTGGTTTGCTGAGTGGGGCATCTGGGATTAAACAGACTGGAGTCTAAAGTGCGTTGACAAATGTCGGAATGTGGAGTTGCTGAGACCGTGAGAAGGGGTACCGGAGGGAGCAGAGGAATCGGAGCAGAGACCGAGTTCGTCCCACCAGCCCCGACACCGAGCCGCATCAAAGGATGAAGTGCGGGTCGGAATTCAGGAAGCCAGGCTGATAGAAGAATTGTGGGGGGCACCCGTACAAGATGGCTGCACTGCACCGCCATTTTACACGCAGCTCTGCTCCCTGCCCCTCCAAATCCCCCACACAAGTATCTCGCAAAGCACAGCAAACATACCAGTAGAATAGGCAACGCCATGTTGTCTCCACAGCCAACTTAGCACTGAAACAATCAGTGCAGGCAGGACTCCTCCCCCGACAGACACAGACACACTGCTCAATTCTTTTACACTTTAAGTTGCATATTATCAATTCAAGGTTTAATATATATATATTACAATTTACAATTACTTCTTACCAATTCATTGACAACCACACGTCTGCCACAAACCCCAAGGCCCACAATTATATTGCTTTATTAAAATAAGTCACACGGTGCCAAGTTCAAAGAAGCCACAGTGCCCCAGCCGAACTAACGATTCAGTAATGGTGTCGCACCAGTGTTAGTGCTTGATTTACACGATAGAAAGAGAACTGTGCATATGAAAATAGTGCAAAGTCAGGAGATAACAATGACTTACTTCCAAGGCTGTTAAACCACTCAGGCCTGCACCATTACCTCCACACCATCACCCCCCGATTGAGTGAAGCAATGCTGTGGCCATCACCCCATCTACTCATCATGGTTGGAACAATGCAATAAAGTGACTTCCAATCTCTCCCCCCCCCCCAGGACATTTCCCTTCCCAATAATTCTCCTTGGGTTATGGTTGTAGATCTGGACTGCCCTGAACATCGAAGTGTCCCACCCGCATGTGAAAAGCCAATGAGAACAGCCACTGACTGGAGTGAGCACAAGAAGATCTGGGCACAGATGTCCACGTGTGCCAACTCATCAATTCTAATCAGGAGGCAGAAACTTTGGGGGAACCCTTCGACCCACCTGGTGGACCTCACGGACACTCACTTTGGTCAAAGGGGTCATTATTGCACAGCTCACAGCTCATGAAACAGTTCAAACAAGCCCAGCCTCTCGCACCATTTTGTTTGGCTTGTCAGAACAGGCGAAGTGTTTCACTGAAGGCATCACTCCCAATTTACAAAAGTTATCCCAAGGAATAAAATCTAATTTCCCACTATTTCCCCAGCCCGGTTAATAAACAAAATCTCCAGCTGTGGAAGTCCATCTAAACTCTTCCCATCCTCTGGCAAGTGAATGTGCTTCCCATTCATTCTCCTCGCCAGCCACACCTGACAGTGAAGGAACTTGCAAAGAGTAAAATATTCAATTCAGGTGAGACCTGTGATAGATGATACACCGTCTATGAACGGCATCCTCCACCCCCCCCACCCCCCGACCATCGAGATGTGCATCAAGAGTGTGTTTATACAAAGGGGGCTGAGCCTGAAGCTTGTGCATTAAATATGGCTTTTGTCCTTTTGGACAGCAAACCGTGAAGCACCAGGATACAGTGCAGTGAGGGGACGTGGATAAGAGTGGGAGTTCATGTGGTGACGAATTGGGGAAAATCGGTCTGTTGATTGTGTCATATTCGCACCATATCAGTGCCAATATTTTAAAGAAGGCCCGGGACAAACCACGAATAAAACTGACCAACTCCTCGCTTCCCAATGGAAGAGACAAAGCTTGAACTACACATCGCACGCAGCAGATTCAGCCAAGCTGCGAGGAAGATTCTGAACGCCTCCAACTTATTTTTCAAACGTTCACTATTTTATCAATCTCATTCGTTATTGTTGATACGTTATAAAATTAAAAATGAAGAAACTTAAAAAATAAAATAAATTCTTGAGACTTTGCTGCATGGCAAGAAGGGAGGTATCAGTGACTCACCCTGAGAGGGATTTGATGATATGAGGATATCTGCCTCAAAGTTCTCAGCTCCCATTTCAGTTTAGCAACCTGCACTCTGAAGAGGACACCCAGCTGGTGGTGTTTTGTGCTCATTGCTTTCGTCGCGACTCTCTCACGGGACAAGCACTTTTCACAGCTAATCGTCACAAATCTTCGCACAGAAAATTCCCCTCAGGCCAGGAGGCACGAAAGGTTGATATGGGGGGGGGGGGGGGAGGGGGAAATGACGGTTGTCTGAACTTAGCTAATGAGGTAGAAGCATTAGAAAACTGTACAGGACATCGCAGAGGCTACATTTTGTGGCAGTCCATCAGGAGGCACGAATTTATGGATTTCACATTCAGAAATGGGAAGTGGCCGCACTTTCAGACGCACAGTTTGCATCGTAGAAGGTGCTTTGCCGCGGTGAAACTAAGGGCAGGGACGGTGCCCTGGCTATTGCAGGTACAGCACAGATTCGATGCCGAGGGGAGTTCCAGAACAGCTTTGCTGGAGACATTTTGCCCCTCAACCTGATCTTCAAACCATGTTGCCCATTGAACAAGTCTGATTTCAGAAAGTCAAATTTACATCAAGCGGGATCCTTGCAACTCATGGCGGCGGTTCCATCTGTCCAGACCTTTCTGGATTCGGTACCAAACGTGAATAATGCATCATCTAACGCATTATCAGGAATATCATTCCTTCAATGGCAACAATGCCTTGATAACGTCGCCTCTGGACATTGCATAGTTGAAATAATGTGATTAAAATAAATTAAATTCTATCTATAATTCCTGGATAGCAGGCTTACCTCAAAAGAAAGTTAAGAACATGGGAATCCCACCGTTTGAAATCACATTTAGCGTTCAATTTATACCAGCCTGGCTTTGGCCCTCTATACAAGACTAACCATGAACTATATGCTTATCTCATCATTATAACCCATCATTGAAATAAAACAACAGAGGTGCTATTGGAAAATTGTATGCTCAGTAGGAATTAATATCTATACAAAGTGCTTTTGAGGAGAGTTGCATCAACCAGCCAGTAACTTGCGTGGTGTGCAATGAATATTACTGAGGTGGCATCCTGTGTTATAGTGGTCCGCTCGCTGCTCCTTGGGAAGGAGAAGATTTTTAATGAAGACCCTTTATGCCCAAACATAGTGTCACAGCACTGCTCTCAAAATCGCACCCGTGAAAATGTTTCATTTACCGCACTACCCTCCGATCCCGGAGTGCGATCGCCAAGACAGCCGGATGTTTGTCCCTTTTTTGGGGATTATACAAAGTATGGGTTTGCAGAGAATTCTGACAGGAGAGGACAGCGATTGTCCCCGTTAGTAAGTAAGGCAGGGATTCGAGGTCAGAGCGTGCGTCAGAATGCTACAATGCCAGCTCTTGCCGGGAAGAGCCACAATCAGGCCCATACTGTGGTGGGTTTCCATCTCCTGGTGATTTTATTTCCACAAAACCTCCGTCGACAGCCCCCACCTGACTGCTGGGGAACGCTCGCTCTCTATCCATGTCCTCCATTTCAAGTGCGCTCTGCCCGGATTAAAGGAGGTGTCGGGCCATCAGTGGTGGACCTGTAACCCCATCCCTATCCCGGGATAACAGTACCACAGGGTTGATCTTCAGTTGGCAAGTGCTATCAGATGTGTCGAATCAAGATCAAACCCGGCTGGCAACCATATGTACTTTGAGCAGGAGCAAATCTGATGGATTCCTTCCCAAGCCCCGAGAATTCCAATTGATCCAAGCCCGCAAATCGGCACAGACCCATCATAGGCTGCGCTTCACATGAATCGGAGGGGAAAGTTACAGAGGAAAAAAATCACTTCCAACTTCAGTGAGAGTTTTAAGGGGTGGATTTTTTAAATGTTTGTGTTTGTTAAAGTGCTAAAAAAACCGGCGCCCCTTGAAACTCTCACTGTTGCCACGCACGGCACACAGAAAAAAACAAAACCCGGCAAACATCAGGAACGTGTCCGCACTTTTCAAGGTGGTTAAAATAATTCTAAATTTTTCCAGACTGTAATAGAAATTGCTTAACTAAATGATTTCAATTGATCCAGTATTAATAGTTCAGCTGCAGGGAACCAGGCCCCAAATACCCCATGCTCCCCAGACAAAAGTGAGTGTGTGGATTCCTTGTCCCCCAATAGACACCTTTTCCCGAACGTCCATGACACCAATAGACACATAAGCCCTTCATTAGTGAGAGGATGCTTTGACAGAAGATTAGAGGACACTTTGTATTTTCTTTATAAAAGCAATTCTCTCACTTTGGCCCTCGACGTCAAATTCATCGCAATCCGATTCGGATAAATCACCATCCTTCCAGGAGTCAGAAATTCCTTTGTACGATATAATCCCTTTCCCATTCTGTAGTGTGTACACCTTCACTTTGCCGAACTGGAATCCGGACCTGACCTGAAGAGCTATAAATATTATAAAAAACACCATGATGATAAAGGCACAGATAGTCAACGCGAACCACACAGGTACGTGGGACACAGTTAACGGCTCGACCACCTCCTCCTCCTCCATTGGGGACTCCCTGCTGACCTGCAGCTGAGGCGAGCAGCTCATTTCAGCTGGGTTGTAGCGCGAGTGCGGGAGGCAGGAGAGGCAGCGGGTGGAGGCAAAGCTGTTGCAGGTGCGGCAGGAGGCATGGCAAGACACGCAGGCCAGCACCTTGGGAGGGACAACGTTGTTCTCCAGGGGGCCGTCGATGATTCCTTTGTAAAAACCGTCTGGGCAATCTTCCACGCAGCTTTGCTGGTGCAGGAAGTACACATCTTTACATTCTGCGAGAGAAGAAAAGAGAAGTAAAGAGGTCAGGGACAATTCCCGTGGAGAATACTTTCCAGCTGTTGAAAGCTGTAAAAGATACAAAAGAACTTAAATGCAGAACCACTCATTCACTCTAAATTCATTTTTGTTTCATTGCCTGTGGAGCCTCGAAGCTTTTCAAGAAACTCCTTCCTTCTCCCCGCCCCCCACCCCCCTCCCCCCCCACCCTCCATCAGTCTGAAGAAGGGTTTCGGCCTGAAACGTTGCCAGCATCTATGGATCTCCTTCGCTCCATAGATGCTGCCGCACCCGCTGAGTTTCTCCAGCACTTTTGTCCGCCTTCAACAAACTATAACCTGGCGCAGCAGTAGAGTTGATGCCTCGCACTCACAGCACCAGAGACCCGGGATCGATCCTGACCAGCGTTGTCTGTACAGAGTTTGTACGTTCTCCCTGTGACCAGGATGCTTCGGATTCCTCCCACACTCCAAAGAAGTACAGGTTAGTGGGTTAATATGACTTCGGTAAAAATTGTAAATTGTCCCTAATGTGCAGGATAGCGCTCATGTACGGGCTCGTTGGGCCAAGGGCCTGTTTCCCCGCTGTATCTCTAAGCTACACTGATCTCTCAAACCTGGAAGATCCGTCAGAGCATTTTAGAGCGTTTCAGTATCCCAAGAGGTCCACAACTCCTTCTGCAGTTGTACAGAGCCCTAGTGAGACCACACCCAGAGTATTGTGTGCAGTTTTGGTCCCTTAAGGAAGGACATTCTTGCTATTGAGAGAGTGCAGCGTAGGTTTACAAGGTTAATTCCCAGGATGGCGGGACTGTCATATGCTGAGAGAATGGAGCAGCTGGGCTTGTACACACTGGAGTTAAGAAGGCTGAGAGGGGACCTTATTGAGACATATAAGGTTGTTAAGGATTTGGACACGCTAGAGGCAGGAAACATGTTCCCGATGTTGGGGGAGTCCAGAACCAGGGGCCACAGTTTGAGAATAAGGAGTCAGCCATTTAGAACGGAGATGAGGAAACACTTTTTCTCACAGAGAGTTGTGAGTCCGTGGAATTCTCTGCCTCAGTGGAGGCAGGTTCTCTGGATACTTTCAAAAGAGAGCTAGATGGGGCTCTTAAAGATAGCAGAGTCAGGGGATATGGGGAGAAGGCAGGAACGGGGGACTGATTGGGGATGATCAGCCATGATCGCATTGAATGGCGGTGCAGGCTCGAAGGACCGAATGGCCTACTCCTGCACCTATTGTCTATTGTCAGAGGGCACAGCCTCAGAATAAAAGGATATACCTTTAGAATGGAGATGGGGAGCAATTTATTTAGCCAGAGGGTGGTGATTCTGTGGAATTCATTGCCACAGACGGCTGTGGATGCCAAGTCATTGGGTATGTTTAAAGTGGAGATCAGGCACGATCTAATGGCCTAATTCTGCTCCTATGTCTTGATCTTGTGATAGATGGATTTGATCACAACACTGTATCATTTAACTTTTAAATGGAAAGTTAGGGGCGGCACGGTGGCGCAGTGGTGGAGTTGCTGCCTTACAGCTCCGGAGACCCGGGTTTGATCCTGACGGCGGGTGCTGTCTGTACGGAGTTTGCACATTCTCCCAGCGACCGCGTGGGTTTTCTCCGCCTGCTCTGGTTTCCTCCCGCGCTCCAAAGACGTACAGATTTGCAGGTTCATTGGCTTTGGTAAGAATTGTAAATTGTCCCTAGTGCTCGTGTGCGGGGATCGCTGGTTGGTGGGGACTCGGTGGGCCGAAGGGCCTGCTCCCGCACTGTATCTCTAAACTAAAACAGGTCAGGATTTCAGGGGTTATTTTCGCAATTGCTGTCATTTCTTTGCACTGTTTGCAAGAGCGAACGGCAATTAAAAGAAAAACAAATTGTTCAGCTACCGGCACGTAACGCTGAAGCAAGACGCGGCAGATTAACCCTTGAATGCCAAGTCTGTCCGAGCATGAATGCTTGTCAACTGGAAGGTAATTAAAGCTGTAACTAGTCTAAAGTGCTGTCATTGCTCCAAGTCTAACATTATTAAAGGGCCAAACATTATTACCTTTTTTGTTTTCAATTAATTTCCCCTCTAATTGGTTATCTCCGCCTCCTGACACTGGCATTTGGAAAGGGCACTAATTAAAATTAAGCCAGTTTTGGATCTCGTCCAAAATAAAAATGATCAACATTCATTTAACAGTAAGTTGAGAGGCAACTTTGTCCACGCAGAGGAATATGGAACGAGCTGCCAGAGGTGTGATTTGAGGCAAGTACAATAACCACATGTTAAAGGCATTTGGACAAGTGTTTGGACAGGGAAGGTTCACATGGATATGGGCAAAACATGGGCCAATGGGACTAGCATCTTAAGGGGCTGTCCCACTTGGACGTAATTTGCGCTTCACGCAGATGGGCGTGCGAAGAATTTGTACATCCTACACCTCGAAGACATGAGACTCGTCCTAGCAGGCAAATCAGACCAATTCTTAAAGATTTGGTCTCCATTTATCGACTTATTACAAGCATAAGGTGCAACATAACTCTGGAAGTAAACTGTTTCAGGACCTGGTGAGGGGTGTGTAAAGATATGAAAAAGGTACATCCCTTTGATCTTATTTCCTTTATATTTTCCTTTTTTATTTTTATTTTTCTTTCTTTTACTCTTTCTCGTGCTCTATGTCTTTATGGGGTCTTTCTTTCCACTTTTTCACGTACTATTAATATCACTATCTTATCTAACTTTCTCTATTTTTCTTTTTCTTGCTTCTGTTACTTTTCAATTATTAAAGTTTAAAACAAGAAGTGGTGCATGAAATGTATTATGTTATTTTTGTTGTATACTATTGTTCATTACTTCTAATAAAAAAATAAAAAAAAATAAAAAAATGTACGTCCCAAAATCCTGACTGCATCACTGCCTACGTCACCACGCACGCATCACGCATGGACAAGTTGGGCCAAAGGGCCCGATTCCATGATGTACGACTCCATTACAACTTAAAGGATCATTGCCATCAAGGAGCTATGATTTATATTAAGTCGCCTACATATTTAGGAGATTCATTAAGATCACCAAACGATAATACTTCATGCTGAAACCTTTTACGCAATCTCTGTACTAAGCTTCATGTTGTACAGGCTGTGTCAAAACTGATTTCACAGTTAGTCACAAAAAGCTGGAGTAACACAGCGGGACAGACTGCATCTCGGGATGGCTTGTGATTCAGTCTGAAGAGGGGTCCTGACCCGAAACGTCACCTATTCCTTTTCTCCAGGGATGCTGCCTGACCCGCTGAGTTACTTCAGCTTTTTGTGCCTATCTTCGGTTTAAACCAGCACCTGCAGTTCCTTCTTACTGATTTCCCAGTTCCTATTTTACATTTAAAAAAAGCAAAGAATATGAAAAGATGTTGGCTAATTTAAACCAAATATGAAATTGCCTGTGGGCAACTTTCTCTAACCCGCAAATTCCAGTAAATATAGGAAGCAAAAATGTGAAAGAGGTGGTAAAAACACCTCAAAGACTAATTAGAATGACAAACTTCAAAGGAGGGAAATTCATTTTTTAAGCCACCTATTAAAAATCCCCCACATCTAAACATGGCTCAAAGGGAGATCAAAGCAGCAGATTACTTTTCATGATTTATACGCAGGATGCTTCATAATTAGAAAATAATTTGGGGACTTCAAAATCTGATTGCAACCGAGTAAGCAGCTTACACTAGACAAATGTATAGAACAGATAACAGTTCTATGGTGGTGGGCCGATCTCAAATACAACAGGGAGCACAGGAAGGACACAGAGTGCTAAGCAAAATGGTGTCAAGACAACAACCTTCTCACTCGATGGCAGCAAGTCGAAGGGGCCAGTTATTGACTTCAGGAAGTGTGGTGAAGTGCACGCCTCAATCAGCAACTAGGTGACGAAGTGGGGATGGTCAAGAGCTCCAGGTTCCTCAGCGTAAATAACAACAACTGAGGAAGTTAAGCAGGTTGCCAACAAATCCTAACTTCTCCAGGTGCACCGGAGAAATTATGCTATGAGGATGCATGAAAGCTTGATTTGGGAACTGGGGGGGTTGGGGGAAACTTTTTTTAAAATCTCTCTCCTCGACGGAGGTGCGATTTTTTTCTGTATCATATCTCCGTCCGCACTGCGGCCTAAATTCGAGGAGCTGGCGGCCCCTTTGCTGGGGTTCGACTTTGGGAGCTCCAACTGCGGGTCTCAAGCGGAAACATCACCCATTCCTCCTCTCCAGAGATGCTGCCTGTCATAGAGCCATACAGTGTGGAAAACCGATCCCTCTGCCCAACTTGCCCACGCCATCCAACATGTCCCAGCTACACTGGTTCCACCAGCCTGCACTTGGTTCATCTCCCTCCAAACCTGTCCTACCCATGTCATGGACCTCGTTGGTCTCGCTGAGTTACTTCAGCATTTGTCTCTATCTTCCGTGTTTATTATGATTTGATTGAATTGGATAGCACACAAAAGCTTTCCACTATCTTGGTACATGTGCCAATAATGATAAACCAAACCGTAACTCTGCCATCACTGTAGGGACAGCATTGTAGCACAATCTCAAGTTTTACAGTGCACTGCACCGGATCAAAGCTCCAAATTCCCGTTGCAATTCAACTCAGTTAGCACAAATACCGAGACTTGAAGCTTGAAGACTTGAGACTTGAAACTTCAACAGGGAACAATTGGTCTTGTGTTTCTGCTTGTCTATACCCCCGACTCCCCATCACTTCACGAGACTCTAATCTTTGTTTTTGCAACCTAATATGCAGAACGCCTTCCCCCTGTAACGCACAAAACAAACTTGTGCAATCCCTCACAAAAGCTCAGCAAAACTAAAGTCCGCAACTGTGTCCAAAGTGCTGCCAGAATCATCTCCCAAGCCAGCAAATTTAACCCGAGTTTCACGGGCTGTTAACTCATCTCTGCCTGAGAACCAACTTGACAGAATTTGTCATCACTTGTCATTCATTTCCCCAAATGCTGAAAACTCTACTAGTGATGCACAGAATTTTTTTTTTTTTTTTGTTTCATTCTGTGAAATGTCTTTTTTCTTTCAAGGTGGTGGGACGTGGCATAAACTGGAATTGAAGAGGCTCTTGGATAGGCACATGCAGGGAATTGGAGGGATATGGATTCTGTGCAGGTAGGTAAGAGTAGGTCTTGGCAGCATGTTTGGCACAGATATGGCAGGCTTAAGAGCTGTGGTCCGTTGCGGTACCACTCTATGTTCTAAGGAGCACGTGTCGGGCACCACTTGACATATTTGGAAATTATTTTTGTATAAAGAAAGAACTGCAGATTTAGTTTAGTTGGGAGATACAGCGCAGAAACAGGCCCGTCAGCCCACAGAGTCTACACCGACAAACGATCCCCACACACTAACACACACCAGGGACAATTTTACACAGACACCAAGCCAACTAACCTAGGTAACCTGTATGTCTTTGAAGCTTGGGAGGAAACCGAAGATCTCGGAGAAAACTCACGCGAGAACGTACAAACTCCGTACGGACAGCACCCGTAGTCGGGATCGAACCCGGGTCGGTCCAGATGATGGTTTACAAAAGAAAAGAGACATAAAGTGCTGGAGTAACTCAGCAGTTCAGGCAGCATCGTGCGAGAACGTGGATAGGTTATGTTTCGTGTCGAGACCCTTCGGCAGACTGAATCATTTTAATCTTGTCCATAGAAGGCGCTCCAGGGAAGACAGGGCTGCCATTATTTTGCTGACTTACCCACACACACATGTTGAAAGTTCAGAGTCTTGCAGTTGGCAGGCAGCGTGACGTTGGCAGGATCGACCTGGTCATCGGTCACTGCTGCTGTACCATAAAGGACCAGTGTAAACTGCCTCAGGGTTCCTGAACAAATAAATATTGGTTGCAATGAAAAAAAAGATACATCTTTTAAAAAACTACACACTTTTATAAGGATGTAAGAAAATGGCAAGAAATTAAGGGGCTGTCCCACATGGGAGACCTAATTGGCGAGTTTAGAAGAGTTTTAAAAAATGACATGTTGAAGACCTCCTTTGACTATGTAGAAGACTAGCTACGACTAACTTCGGGAAAATTGGACACCGAATAGTGGAGAGTGAAGACGATCTCCTTCGACCTCCCTTAGACTACCCTCGATTACCTACGACTAACATGCCGACCTACCACGACTAAACCTACGAGTAAATAAAGTATCGATTTTTTCCATGGCGACCTTTTTTTACTTGCGGACATTTTTTAACATAGTGCAAAGAGCGCCGCGACCTAGCTGAGGCCTCGAGTACGCGGAGACCTCTCTCGAGCATGAAGGAGAGTTACAAAGACCTCCTACGACCTCGTGTCGACCATGCTGCGAGTATGAGTCGAGGGCAAACTCGCCAGAACTCGCGAATTAGGTGGCCCAAGTGGGACAGGCCCTTTAGAGTGGAAAAGGGTGGCGAGTGTCTCGGACGCCCTGCCGGATATGATAGTGGCTTTTAAGAGGATTTTGGAGAGATGTAGGGATCGGCAGGGAATGGAGCGATATACGATATGGTAGAACTTTATTTATCCCAGGAGGGAAATTGGTCTGCCAACAGTCATATAACACAACAAGATGCTTGAAACATGAAATTAAAGTGACGAGTGGAAAGGATTGGGGATGTGCAAAGATTGGGGGGGGGGGCAGAGAGCGAAGGAAATAGCCAACGTTTTGGGCCAAAACCTTTCTTCAGACTGATGGAGTCGGCACCAAAAACGCGCAGCTCAGTACTTCAGTTTGAAGAAGGGTTTCGGCCCAAAATGTTGCCTATTTCCTTTGCTCCATAGATGCTGCTGCACCCGCTGAGTTTCTCCAGCACTTTTGTCTACCAAAGGAGGAAGATTGACTGGACTTTATTGCCTTCCATCATAGTGAGGAATGCTTTGGATGTTTGGATGTTAAACTCTAGCGTGTATTGTGCTATGTTTACTTGTATGGCCGTATGGTAACTCAAATATGACTGTGAGGGAAGGCAGATACACAATGCTGGAGTAACTCAGCGGGTCAGGCAGCATCTCTGGAGAAAGGGAATTGGTGACGTTTCGGGTCAGGACCCTTCTTTAGGGATGGATTCAAGGTATGACTGTGAGAGACGGCAGGTACAAAATGCTGGCGTTACTCAGCGGGTCAGGCAGCATCTCTGGAGGCAAGGATTCAGGCAAAGATACAATGGCCCTCCATTGGAAATACAAACCATAGTTGTTTTGGTCAGATATGTTCTCCAGTTCCAGAAGCCACTCGCCGGTTGCTTTTTCGTCCCATGAATGCGTGGACATGAAGGCCCAGTCTGTAAATCCCTCAGACGAATAGTCACGTTGTCTGTCGGCACCAAAAGCATGCAGCTCAGTACTTTAGGAACAACACTCAACACAGATCCCCCCCCCCCGCTTTGTCATTAAGAAATGTTCTGGGCACCAGGTTATAGGGAAGGTGTTGTCAAGCTGGAAAGGGGACAGAGAAATTTGTTGCCAGGACTCGAGGGTCTGAGCTTATCGGGAGAGGTTGAGTAGGCTGGGTCTCTATTCCTTGGAGCGCAGGAGGATGAGGGGTGATCCAGTAGAGGTGTATAAAACCATGAATAGATGCACAGAAGGCAGGAACGGGGCACTGAGTAGGGGAATCGAGGACCAGAGGGCATTGGTTCAAGGTGAAGGGGAAAAGATTTAATACCCGCACACACCCCTCCTCCTTCAACTCCATAGATGAGTGGACAGCCTGCTTCCCTTCTACCTCAGTCGTGCTACAACGCTGAGAACTATATTCTGCACTCTGTATCTTTCCCTTCGCTCTACCTGCGGTACTTGAGTTTAGCTTCATCGCATTTGTGTATATTATCTGATTCGATTCGAGAGTATGTACATGACAATATAATAAACCTAAACCTATCTACACTGCACGATAGGCAACTTAATCAAAGACTACTCACACCCTGGCAATTCCCTCTTCTCCTCTCAGCTGTCAGGCAGAACATATTTTCAGCTTGAAAGCAAGCGCCACTAGATTCAGGAACAACTTAGAATAAAGTTGGTCATTTAAGACTGAGGTGAGAAAAAACTTATTCGCCCAGAGAGTTGTGAATTTGTGGGATTCCCTGCCACAGGGGGCAGTGGAGGCCAAGTCACTGGATGGATTTAAGAGAGAGTTAGATAGAGCTCTAGGGGCTGGTGGAGTCGAGGGATATGGGGAGAAGGCAGGCACGGGTTATTGATTGGTGACGATCAGTCATGCACACAATGAACGGCGGTGCTGGCACGAAGGGCCGAATGGCCTCCTCCTGCACCTATTTTCAATGTTTCTATGTTTCTAACTTCCTCCCCGTTGTTATCAGACATGGACTCTCATATGCCAAGTGTGTAGGAAGGGGTGGGAGATTGCAACCTTCACGTGGTCCACCCTGTTTCGACCAATGCAATCAACCTGACGTGCACAAACAAATAGATGTAGTGTTTTGGTGTCTACAACTTTAGGCTGTGCATGCGCCATACACAAGAAGAAGTGTGTGGGAAGAAACAGATGCCGGTTTAAATCAAAGAGAGACACAAAAAGCTGGAGAAGGAAGAGTCTCTTCACCAACACTTCGCCTATTCCTATTCTCCAGAGATGCTGCCTCCAAGATGTGAATGGTGTAGACTTAATGGGCCGAAAGGCCTAATTCTACTTCTGTCACATGATCTTATTGCCCTCTGAGTAACTCCAGCTTTCTGTGCCCATCTCATACGCTAAGGATGAATTCCTCTTCACTCCATCTACCTCCTACCCTAAATCCAGGAGCAAACTTAATAAGGGTTTCCACAGATTACTTGCACCAGAAGCACTGCCGCAGTTTAAGAGGTTACCTCACCACCACTTTCCAGGAGCAAATAAAAAAATATATTTTTATGCCCTGGCCTTCACTAATATCCAGGTCCAAAAAAACCCCAATAACTTCAGCCTCTCGTTATATGGCATTGCACAAAACTTCAAAATCACCAATAAAAAGACAATAGACAATAGGTGCAGGAGTAGGCCTTCGAGCCAGCGCCGCCATTCAATGTGATCATGGCTGATCATCCCCAATCAGTACCTCGTTCCTGCCTTCTCCCCATATCCCCTGACTCCGCTATCTTTAAGAGCCCTATCTAGCTCGCTCTTGAAAGCATCCAGAGAAGCTGCCTCCACCGCCCTCTGAGGCAGAGAATTCCACAGTCTCACCACCTCTGTGTGAGAAAAAGTGTTTCCTCGTCTCCGTTCTAAATGGCTTAATCCTTATTCTTAAACTGTGGCCCCTGGTTCTGGACTCCTCCAACATCGGGAACATGTTTCCTGCCTCAAGTGTGTCCAAGCCCTTAACAATCTTATATGTTTCAATGAGATTCCCTCTCATCCTTCCAAATGAAACACAGTGACAAAAATAAATAAATCTATAGAAAGTACAGTGTTAAATTGACTGTTTTCAGTCGCTCCAAAGGACATTATTCATGAATTAAAGGATAATATTCGCAATGTGTCACTGATTTTATTCAACAGCAAGTTCATACCTTAGTGGCAACAGAATAGACCTTGTCCCCATGGGGCTGGTGAGGTATAACGCCAAGTCTCCTCGCTTGCTAAATGATAGTGTGATCCTTGCCTGCACATGTTCTAAGGACTGAATAAAATTTGGTGTTCCAAGGCAAGCATCGACAGTCTTTCGTATTTCCAACCG
Source organism: Okamejei kenojei (assembly GCA_035221665.1). Taxonomy (NCBI): domain Eukaryota; kingdom Metazoa; phylum Chordata; class Chondrichthyes; order Rajiformes; family Rajidae; genus Okamejei; species Okamejei kenojei. The sequence goes on along the minus strand of CM069169.1, from coordinate 9,776,374 downwards.
GCGCCCAATATCCCTAAAACGGGAAGTTCAACATCAGACCAACAGTTAAATAGAGGAAATGTCACAAAAACCGTTCTGAGGGCATCGTTCACATGTACAGTGCACACAAGATCAGTTTGTTCGGTCCCAAGCTGGTGTGGAACCAGTTACGTCCGGGTTGGCTTACCTGGCATAGTTTAGTTTAGAGTCACAATGCGGAAACAGGCACTTCAGCCCGCTAAGTCCCTGCCGACCAGCGATCCCCACACACCTAAGCTAGGGACAGTTTGTATTGTGTTGTATTGTATATCTTTATTATCATTTTTCTGAGTATCTTGCATACCCAGAGGAAAACGAAAAAGCGTTTCTCAACCAACGTCCATTCAGTGTGTGGTTTCCATTTATACCAAGTGAATTAACCCACAAACCTTTAAGAAGGAACTGCAGATGCTGGAAAGTCAAAGGTAGACAAAAATGCTGGAGAAACTCAGCGGGTGAGGCAGCATCTATGGAGCGAAGGAAATAGCCAACGTTTCGTCCCGTTTCGAGCCAGCACCGCCATTCACTGTGATCATGGCTGATCATCCCCAATCAGTACCCCGTTCCTGCCTTCTCCCCATAACCCCTGACTCCGCTATTTTTAAGAGCCCCATCTAGTTCTCTCTTGAAAGCCACTCGGCCCACCGTGTTTGTACCAACCAGCTCCCACACATTAACACGATCCTACACACACCAGGGACAATTTACATTCATACCAAGCCAATTTACCTGCAAATCTGTATGACTTTGGAGTGTGGGAGGAATCTGAAGATCTTGGAGAAAACCAATGCAGGTCACGGGGAGAATGTGCAAACTCTGTACAGACAACACCCGTAATCAGGATCGCATCTGGGTCTCTGGCGCTGTGAAGCAGAAACTCTGCCCCTGTGCAACTGCGCTGCCCACGATCCTAGTCTCTGCTTGTGTCTCCACTAGGCTGAATGCTGGTGCAAGACTAGAGACAGCGTTACACTGACAGAGATATCAGCTTTCAGCTTTGGTGTTATGCCAATGGTGATTAATGTGGACATTAACAGAACCCAGAGTCTGGAGAACCGCAGCAAGCGAACGACTTGACATCCAGACTCCTCAAATACCTCCAGAAATGAATGAGTACCCTGCTTGCTGTGTGAACATTGTCTGAAGAATTGGCTCACCGTACTTGTAGTTTAGAACATTGGCAATTGCATTTTGAAGAATATCGTAAAGTTTACTTTATAGAGTTCAGCATTTAGAGAGACAGCATGGAAACAGGCCATTCGGCCCATTGAGTCCACGCCGACCATTGTTCACTCATGCACATTAGTTCAATGTTATCCTACTTTCTTATCCACACGAGGGTCAATTTACAGAAGCCAATTAACCTCCAAACCCGTGTTGGAAGGAACCACAGATGCTGGTTCATACCAAAGATAGACACGAAATGCTGGAGTAACTCAGCAGGTCAGGTAGCATCTCCGGAGAAAAAGAATAGGTTTCAGGTCGAAAACCCTTTTTCAGTCTAACCTCCAAACCTGCATGTCTTAGGGATGTGGGATCAAGCCAGAGCACCCATGTGGTCACCGGGAGAACATGCAAACTCCACACGGGCAGCACCAGAGGTCGGCATTAAAACCAGGTAGAAACATAGAAAAATAGGTGCAGGAGTGGGCCATTCGGCCGTTCGAGCCTGCACCACCATTCAATATGATCATGGCTGATCATCCAAAATCAGTACCCCGTTCCTGCTTTCTCTTGATATCCATTGATTCCCTTAGTCCCAAGAGCTATATCTAACTCTCTGTTGAAAACACCCACTGAATTAGCCGCCACTGCCTTCTGTGGCAGAGAATTCCACGTATTCACAACTCTCTGGGTGAAAAAGTTTTTCCTCATCTCAGTCCTAAATGTCCTTCCTACCCCTTATTTTTTAACTGCAACCCCTGGTTCTGGACTCCCCCAACATGGGGAACATTTTTCCTGCATCTAGCCTGCCCAACGCCTTAAGAATTTGTGTAGGAAGGAACTGTAGATGCTGGTTTAAATCAAAGGTAGACAGATACGTTTTTCCTTATCTCGGTCCTAAATGGCCTATCCCTGAAACTGTGACCCCCCTGGTTCTGGATTCCCCCAACATCGGGAACATTTTACCTGCATCTGGCCTGTTTAATCCCGTAAGGGGGTGGGAGATTGCAACCTTCACGTGGTCCGCCCGGTTTCGACGAATGCAATCAACCTGGTGTGCACAATCAAATAAGATCAAATAGAACAGGTTGTCCTACAACTTTAGGCTGTGCACGCCATACGCAAGAAGAAGTGCATGGAACTCGGGGAGTTTTGTGTACAATCACAGCACACTGCAGGAAGGAGAAAGCAATACTGCTGACACGAAAGAAGAAGAGGATCTGAAGAAGGGTTTCAGCCCGAAACGTTGCCTATTTCCTTCGCTCCATAGATGCATCTCCTGCACTTTTGTCTACCTTCGATTTTCCAGCATCTGCAGTTCCTTCTTAAATACCACTGTGCTGTTATGTTTAAGAAAGAACTGCAGATGCTGGTAAAATCAAAGGTAGACCCAAAATGCTGGAGTAACTTAGCGGGTGAGGCAGCATCTATGGAGAGAAGGAAATGGCGACATTTCGGGTCAAGACCTTTCTTCAGCCATCGTGGCGTGCACAATCAAATAAGATCTAATAGAACAAGTTGTCCTACAACTTTAGGCTGTGCACGCCATACGCAAGAAGAAGAATCCCTTAAGAATGTTATACGTTTCCAGAAGATCCCCTCTCATCCTTGTAAACTCCAGTGAATACAAGCCCAATGGATCCATTGTCTCCGGCAGGCCGCTGGCATTGCGAGGCATCAGCTTCCACTAGCTGCAGCACCGTGACGCCCTAAACTGCATTTTAACTGGGGACAGTTCACAAACACAGAGACGCAGTGAGCGAATGCAATAGCTGCACATTCACCTCATAGAGAGAGTGACAACTACACACAGGGTGGAAGAATGGCAGCAGCCTCGACACAAAAACCACTTGTCAAAGTCTCACAGTTTTTGTGGTTAAAAACTCTGCCCACAATTCATTCCTCGCCCTTTGCGTGGGCATCTAATGCAGCTGTTGGCAAATTAGTACGAGCAACTCCGAACATCTGCCGATTAGGGATCTGACAGCACACATCAGAGGTAAAACTGGAGCAGACATGTTCCCAAAAAATTACATTTCGCAAAATTTGCCACTGGATGCGCGCCATGTACTTATTGTGGTTCAAAGCACACCCTTGAAACCCCGAGGCAAAGCAGGTTTGATGGAGCAGGGTACACCTCGTGTGCATGGGACAAGTAAAAAGATAGCACCGCAACTGAAAGATTTTCACCACCTCGGTACACGTCCAGGAGCGGAAAAGACGGATAAAAGTTGTGAACACTGCCATCACCGGCTCTGACCTCCCCGCCATCGAAGGGATCGATCAAGGTCGCTGCCTCAAAAAGGCGGCCAACGTCATCAGAGACCCACACCGTCCTGGCCACACACTCATCTCACCCCTGCCATCGGGATGAAGGAACCGGAGTCTGAAAACTGTCACGTCCAGGTTCAGGAACTGCTTTTTCCCTACAGCCATCAGGCTATTAAACACGACAACAAATAAGCTCTGAACGACAACAGACTGTTATTATTATTGCACTATATTTGTTTATTTATTGAGTATGTGTGCATGTGTGTACACACACACACTGAACCTATTTTCCCCTGATGTATTATGTTTACATATTCTGCTGTGCTGCAGCGAGAATTTAATTGTCCTATCTGGGACAGATGACAATAAAACACTCTTGACAATAAACTACACTATTTTATTTGTATAGCTACACGATAGAGGGAATAACCTTTAGTGCAAGATAAAATTGGTTAAAGATAGTCCCCGGGTCTCCAATGAGGTAGATTGTAGCTCGGGACTTTAGTAGCTCAGTAGTTCTTGGTAGGATGGTTCAGTTGCCTGGGAGACCCTTCTTCAGTCTGAAGTTCCTTCAACAAATTAGAAGTTGAATCAGCAGTTGCTCGGAATATCCTCCAGGATATGCAGTGAACTACTAGCTCGATGACTGAAAACCTGCACAGCTGTTAAGATTCGAGGAGCTGCAGAGGCTGGAAGTAAAACGCAACAGTGTTCTTCAGTCTGAAGAAGGGTCTCGACCTGAAAGGTCACCCATTCCTTCTCTCCAGAGAAGCTGCCTGTCCCGCCGAGTTACACCAGCTTTTTGTGTCGGCCTTCCCTCTGCAGATGCTGCCTGACCCGCTGAGTTCCTCCAGCATGCTGCGTTTTACTTAATCTTCCAGCATCTGCAGCTCCTCAAGTCATTACAGCTGTGCAAGTTTTCAGTCACGGCGCGAGTCGTTCACTGCATATCCTGGAGGATATTCCGAGCGACTGCTGTTTTAACTGTGCACAATTTGTGGAGCGAACATCATCGAGAATGGCAAGGATTCATTTATCCGCATTGCAGACACCCCAAAGTATTCAGAGAAAATTCAGCAGAACCAGAAGGAGCTAATCAAATGCAAGCAACTGTATCTGATGCTCCACACACTGCAAGCGTGTCCACAGGCCCAGAAATAGCACGATTCTTGTATAATTAGAATGAAGGAAACTACTTATCTTCAACAGCTGTTAATTTACTGACACTCCAAAAATAGTGATAAGAATTTTTAAAAAGTGACGTTAAGTTCATTAGAAAATTGCATAGAACTGGTTGTGAGGCAGAAGCTCACGGAGCTGTACATCAGGAATCAAAGGACAAAGGACATTTATTGTCACATACACCAATTGGTATAGTTGCCATTTGCATCACACCAATAAAAATAAAACACAAGATTAGAGAATTTAACATTAAACATAAAAACACCTCCCGACAATGGTTCCCACTGTGAGGGACGGCAGCAAAGTCCAGTCCACTTCCTCCATGTTCACCCGTGGTCGGGGCCTACTTGAGGCTTCCGCAGTCGCCGCGACGACGGCCCGATGTTTCAGGCCCTCTCGCCGGAGGATGGAGCTCCGGCGTCAGCAGAACACTCTCAGCTGCTTGGAGTGTCTGGAACAGGCCTCTTGCTGCCAGAGACCGCGGCTCCCGAAGTCCACAGGCCGCGCTGGTCGGAGCTCTAACGCTGGCGATCTCGGCGAGAGATCCCAGGCTCCCGGTGTTGAAAGTCAGCGCCGGCCGCAGCTGGACACGCCGTGACCACGGCTCCGCGATGTTGGAGTCGGCGGTCTCAGCACTCCGGAGCTTACCACACGGCGACCCGTGAGTAAGGCATCGCCCGCTCCGCGATGGCGCTTCAGCGCTGCACCGCCGCCAGTGCTGAGGTTCTGGCCGGTCCCGGCAGGAAACGCCGCTCCAGTCCCGTCGGTAGGCCGCGAGCAGAGGGCGAAGATGCGGCTCGGAGGCACCACCACATAAAAAGACTAGAAGACCTTTAAAGTTTTGTCTTGAAAACTTTAAAACACACTAAAAATTAAAAAAAGGGTGAAAGGACAAACAGCTGCAGGCAGGGCAGCCATACTCGACAGCGCCCCCACCCTCCAATCAGGGCCAACACCCGTTTTCATTCCAAGTTAGACACAACTGGATGTCACAGTTTTAAAGAAGGAACTGCAGATGCTGGAAAAATCGAGGGTTTACACAAAATGCTGGAGAAACTCAGCGGGTGCAGCAGCATCTGTGGAGCGAAGGAGATAGGTAACGTTTCGGGCCGAAAACCCTTCTTCAGATGTCACAGTTCGTATTTCAGGCATCAATTACTTTTACATGGTACTGAAATTTCTGATTTCTAGTTTTTTCCACTTATAATAGGATGTTCACAAACAAACACGACACTAATGGTGTTCTCTCAGGAGTGGTGGCAGGTAATCTAGGGCAGCAATCATTCCCAGCCAATTTGAGGAGGAATTAGTGCATGAAGGAAGTGCAGATGCGGTTTTAAACCAAAGATGGACACAAAAAGCTGGAGTAACTCAGCGGGTCACACATCATCTCTGGAGAAAAGGATTAGCAGACGTTTCGAGTCTCACCTATTCCTTTTCTCCAGAGATGCTGTTTGACACGCTGAGTTACTCCAGCTTCTTGAGGTAGAATTATGCAGGTTAGTTCAAGAAACTGATAAAGACAATATCACATTCGAGCAGAATTAGGCTATTCTAGTCTATTCTAGAGGACTATATCTAGTCCTGTCCGCCATGGCTGAACTATATTTCCCGCTCAATCCCATTCTCCTGCCTTTTCTCTGTGACCTTGACGCCCTTGCTAATCAAAAACCTCCCAACCTCTGCTTTAGAAATACCCAAAGATGGTCGTCACAGATGTCTGTGGCAATGAATTCCACAGATTCACCACCATCTGGTTGAAGAAATTCTTCTTCATCGCCATTCTGAAGGTACGTCGTTTTATTCCGAGGCTGTGCCCTCTATTCCTAGACTTTCCTACTACTGAAACATCCACTCCACATCCACTCTATCTAGGCCTGGAGGAAATGTTGGTTGGAAGAAAGTCACTTTTCCTGACTTTAGACCCAGGAGATACAGGCCCTGCGACCCATGCCGACTGGCACTATCTTACACAAAAGGGACAATTGACAATTGATTCAAACTCGGAGAACCTTTCACATGGAGAACATACATGGTCCAAACTCGGGTCTCTGGCACTGTATGTACGAGGTAATTCACGAGTAGGCTGATTCAAACTCGGAGAATGTCCATAGCGGGTCCATAGGAGTTCGTGGATGTCTCGTAATGGTCAACTACGAGTAAAAAGCAACCATTTTTTTCATAGCAAGTATTTTTTTTTACTCATAGACATTTTTTTACAGGGATGAAAAAACGTCACGAGTTTACCGGATGTCCCGAGTACCTACCATTAGCATGACGAGCCGCTACGAGACATCCACGGACTCCTACGGACCCGCTATGGACATTCTCCGAGTTCGAATCAGGGGAAAACTCGGGAGAACTCGTGAATTCCCTCGTACAGTGGGACAGGGGCTTAAGGCAGCAATACCACTGTGCTGTTATGTTATGTTTAAGAAAGAACTGCAGATGCTGGTAAAATCAAAGGTAGACGCAAAATGCTGTAACTCAGTGGGTGAGGCAGCATCTATGGAGAGAAGGAAATGGCGACATTTCGGGTCAAGACCATCGTGCCACCCCACAAACTCGTGACCCTGGTAGCTCCCTCCCAATTTGAGGCCTGCGTTTGTGCAGAATCCACCCGTTTCAAAGCCGGGTCTTCTGAGGCGTATGATTCCTTTCTCCTGTGCTTTATTTAATTGGGTTTGATATTTTCCCCAATAGAAAACAGGCTTTCCACTCAAATCTTCCCCACAGAATAACTAGAACTGAGGGGACAAGAGGGGTAAAACTCTTGTGGGAAAAGTGTTTCTGTAGTCAAAAAGTAAGCAGACTTTTGAAGTTCGTGTCAGGATTTTGTTTCTTTACATCCTTGTTGAAGCAAATTGGCAGAAAGACAGAGGGGTACTATGGCAGATCCATTGCAGGGACTCACTAATCACATGGCTGACAGACACAACCGTCCTTTCATTAGAAATAGGTTGGTAGCCAAATCAGTAGCTTGGTTCTTAAATATATTCACAGCGACTCAACTTTCAACACAACTGCCTTTAACTCTGTTTCTGCACCAGTGACCACTGTGGCAACTGATCTGCCAGCTACAAGGATCCTCAGCACAATGACTATACACTGGTAAATGAAACTATAAAATACCCAATACCTGCACATTTAAGGGCCTGTACCACTGCGGTGACCTAATTGGCGAGTTTACAAGAGTTTAGGAGAGTTTGATAGTGTCATGTTGAAGACCTCCTTCGACTATGTTGAAGACTAGCTACGACTAACTTCGGGAAAATTGGACACCGAATAGTGGAGAGTGAAGACGACCTCCTTCGACCACCCTTCAACTATGATGAAGACTACCTTCGACTACCCTTGATTACCTACGACTAACATGCCGACTTACTACGACTGAACCTTTGAGTAAAAATACCTTTTTTTACTCGTCATGGGAAAAAAAGGAGAGTTACATGGACCTCGTGTCGGCCATGCTGCGAGTATGAGTCGAGGGCAAACTCGCCAGAACGCGCGGATTAGGTCGCCCAAGTGGGACAGCCCCTTTCGGATGCCTAATGGAAAATTGTCCTTAGTTTCTTAGTTGAGTTTTACATTCACTCAGTGGGTTGATAACTTTCGAAGATTAAATTTAGAAGATCGGCCAGTTGAGTGGTTCTACAATAACAACCTTTCACTCAACACAAAACTAAAAATAGTTGACTTCAGAACAGGGAACTCAGGCGGCCAGATGCCGGTTTTCGTTGGGTCAGCGCTCAAGAAAGTTAGCAGCTTCAAATTCCTGGGCATTATCATCACTTGTCCTGGGCCCTGCAGTTTAGTTTAGTTTTGAGATACAGGGCAGAAATAGGCCCTTCGGCCCACTGAGTCCGTGCCGACCAGCGATCCCCGTACACTAACGATATCCTACACACCAGGGACATCTGCTCTAGATGGTTGGGGAAGACGAAGAGAAGCTGATTCCTGTTTGACGCTGGGTCAGTTAACCAGACATGCAGTTGTGAAACGAGGAATTATTTTGTTACCACAGGTGTAAGGTGGGGAATCAATTGTGTTTGATCATCCGCCTTGTGACTTCAGGGTGTGTGTCGATTGGTCATGTTCCGCAGAGATGATGCCTGACCCCGAGTTACTTCAGCACTGTTTTTTAGCTCAAGATTCTAGCTTCTGCAGTTCCTTGTGTCTACTCCAAGATCAACACTGTTGAGACTTAAGGGCCTGTCCCACTTTCACGATCTCTGCCAAGTTTGCCCTTGACTCATACTCGCAGCATGGTCCTCACGAGGTCGTAGGTAGGTTGTGATACTGTCGTAGGTACTCGTGACATCAAGTAGGTCGGGGCGTTTATTCAACATGATGAAAAATGTCCACGAGTTAAAAAGGTTGTGAATTAGGTCGAGAAAGTGGGACAGGCCCTTCAGTTAGACCGAACGGCTGATGGACACCTCAGAAACCTCACCCCGCAAGTGGAATATTTATGAGGTAAGGGAAAAATGGCAGAAAAAAGGCAAGGGTATAACGTACTCCAAATCCTTGAGATAAACAAGGGATAGAAAGCCTTTACTTCTAATGGGTAACAAAAATTCACAGCAAGCTACAAAGTTGTAAGTAGTCTGGAACCCATCCAACCCCCTGGCCCCACCTTCTGACCCGCTCTTGATCCAAGATGGCGCCCGAGCCAGGCGGCTCTGTGCGCTAGTCACAGACGTGGATCGGCAAACACGCATTACAACCACTCCACTCGTTTAAATCTCCACTCCCAGCAGCAGCATTTCTTACTTTAACCGCTCTTCTTCATCAAGCCTTGGCTCGATTGTCTTTCCGCTGACTGGTTGCGCGCGACAGTGTACCTTGTTCTGTTCCGTAACTAACTGGTGTGCCTCCGTAACCTGAACGGTTCGCGCGCGACAGTGTACCTCCGTAACCTGAACGGTTCGCGCGCGACAGTGTACCTCCGTAACCTGACTGGTTCGCGCGCGACAGTGTACCTCCGTAACCTGACTGGTTCACTGTACCTCGGTATAACGCGACAATAAACTCAACTCACTGGACCATGGGGCTCTGGGGAAACGGGTAGTGTTTTCTAACACTCTCAGGTGTGCAGACGATAAGTCAGCTTATAAGGAGCACAATGTAATAATCACAAGAAAAACTTGCTCACAAAATCTCATATTTCCACAATTCCACGAACAAACAAAAACGTTCAGGTAAATGGTATCAAATGTTGGTATAACTGTACCTTTGAGAGAGAAATGCCATTAATAAAGATCCACTTACTTTGGCTCAGAGGTGATAACAATGACACATTTGCGCTGATTCCCCACATTGGTCCAGTTTTTAGCCAGTTCAACCATAGCTCCTGCATTAAGTAGTCCATAGCCATAGGAGTGGCTGACTGCAAGAACAGGGAACATCACACTCAGGCATCGTAGAGCAATAACCGACACTTTCGCATGAATGCGTTGACATTAGGGCTGCATACGCACAGCAGTTTAAGAAAAGGACGGATATGGGTCAGGCACGGGCAAATGGGACCGGACTTTAGAAATACAGTACGGAAACAGGCCCATTGGCCCATCGAGTCCGTGCCGACCACCGATCATCTCGTACACTCACATTATAATGAACAATTTACAGAAGTCATTTAACCTACAAACCTGTACGTCTTTGGAGAGTGGGAGGAAACCGGAGCACCCGGAGAAAACCCGTATGGTCACAGGGAGAATGTACAAACTGTACAGACAGTGGTCAGAATCGAACCGGTGTCTCTGGCGCTGTAAGGCAGCGACTCTACCGCTGTGCCTCTGTGCTGCCCCTACACCGTTTGGATGGGGCATTGTGGTCAACATGGATGAGTTGGGCCGAAGGGCCGGTTTCCTGGTTGCATGACCATCACTGTCTCTATGGTAGAACGAGACAAAATGGAGTTGGGGGAAGGGGGTTGGTGAAGAGAAGCAAAGACAGAAGGAATTGGGCTAAGCAGGGATAGTGGTATTAGAGAAAAATGACTGAAATGTCGATTCTCTTTGAAATGTCGATTCTCTTTCCAACGTAACTATAAGAAATCAAATGACAATATCGTCGTCAAAATATGTTTAGTGGAGAAAGCTCGAGAGCTGCTAGGTCATGGTATCCTGCCTTCCATGCGGGATCCAAACTGATGCAGTTGACACCAAAAGCACTAAATGCCTTGGTCTAGATTTATTTTTCTATCTGTGAGCAAACCTGGTGTAAAATGACACCAAGAAGGGCAATCGACAACAGGAGTACGAGGGTAGAGTTGCTGCCTCACAGCGCCTGAGGCCTGGGTTCAATCCTGACTACAGGTACTGTCTGTACGTTCATTTTCCCTACCACCACGTGGGTTTTCTCCGGGTGCTCCGGTTTCCTCCCACACTCCAAAGACGTGCAGGTTTGTAGGTCAATTGGCTTTTGTAAATTGTCCCTGGTAAGTAGGATAGTGCTGGTGTGTGGGCAATCGCTGTCGGCAGGACTCGGTGGGCCGAAGGGCCCGTTTCCGCGCTGTACCTCCAAAGTCTAAAGCAGGTTTACCAGGACGGTGGCTGGAGGCGCTGGGGGATTGTTTTGCTTGGAGTGGAAAAGGTGAAGGGCATGTGGTGGAGGTACACTAAATCGCGAAGGGCACAGACAGCGTAGACTGTTGCGAACTCTTCCATGACAAAGGATGCAGTTTAAGGCAAGGAGCACGAGGGTTAGAGGGCTTTGGAAAAACATCTAGAACACAGTAGTGGAGGAAAGCATCTCACACATTTAATAAATATCCAGACGAGCATTGGAATAATCGAAGCATCGTAGATGACCGACCAAGGGCGGGCAAATGGGATTAGTAATAAAAAGGTATTTGATGGATAGCATAGCCACGGTGGGCAGAAGGGCCTGCTATGCTGCTCTACACTTCTGAAATTTGACACAATTAAGCTACAGAAGGAAATAAGGACAAGTGGCCTAAAGTTGGTCAAAGAGGCCCGAAGGTTTTAGTTTTACTAGACCAAGTGCAGACCCGCTGAGTCTGTTCCCCCCCCAACACGTTTTAAGTTGTATTGCCGATGAAATAGGATGTGTTATTGGAACGAGGAAGTGAGGTTAATAGGAGGTAGTACATACTGTAAATGCCGGACATAGTGTTATATTGAGGCAAGGCCTCCCTCCACATAGAGCATGATGGAAAGATTCACTGAACATACTGTTCTCATTAACACTCTTTGCAAAAGATGTACTTGTCTTAGCAAACCTATTTTGCAAGCTAATGTGAGAAAACAAACAAGATTACGATCGACAGAGAGGAAAATGCATACAACCCCGATCGAAACGCAGATTTGAATGATAATGGCAAAACAAAAGATGAATTTTCAAGGTATAAAGTGAATTACCAAACATCTAACCTAACAATCTGAGGGACCTTTTGACTCATTGATCAGTCGATGCGGGAACCAGCCAGGCAGGCGAGAGGGAGAAACATCAGGAGGTAGACACAAAAAGCTGGCGTGACTCAGCAGGTCAGACAGTATCTCTGGAGAAAAGGAGTAGGTGACGTTTCGGGCCATGACTTCTTCAGACTGAGAGTCAGGGGAGAGGGGAACGAGAGGTATAGACGGTGGGATAGAGAGATGTAGAACATCCTCCACATCAGGTGGAACGCAGGCTGTAGCAGCAGAGTTAGCTGCCAGGGATGAGCTGAATCAACACCGTGTGGGAAAGAACTGCAGATGCTGGTTTAAATCGAAGACAGACACAAAATGCTGGAGTAAGGGCCTCGACCAAAAAAACGTCACCCGTTCCTTCTCTCCAGAGATGCTGCCTGCCCCGCTGAGTTACTCCGGCATTTTGTGTGTGTCTTGGAATCAACACTCTCTAACCCTTGACTTTGGTTTCATAGCCAGCAGCAAACCCACCACAAAACACTTCAAACAGGCGCTCTTGTTACCTTTGCGGCCAACTCCATTTGTAATCCAGTCCTTGGAGGAGAGGTGGGCTGGTTTGGATGTCCGGACTACAAGGTGCTGCATGTCCCGCCAGGTCAGGTTCTTACTTTGGAGGGAAGAGAGGAAGAATTGCAGTCAATCGGATGAGCTTCTCAGCACTGGTAACGCAGAGTACAATTTTCCACAGGGAATGGCTCCCTTGTTCTGCTATGTCAGAAATTAAGAGCACAGCATTTTGAAAAGGATGGCAACAATCTCAGCAAATCACCTTTGGGTAAGGTATGACAGACCTTCATGTTTGAACCCAACACTTGCCCTTCAAGGAGCAGTTCACGTCCAAAGTTAGATATGAACGTGGAGCAATTTAGACGTCCCAGCTTTGGAGATACCTGGCAAAGGTCATCAACTGAAGCCCGGTGCAGTCATGGGGAAAGGCCACAGCCCACGGCCCGCCCGCCATCGCATACACAAGGGCAAGAACCCATGCAAAAGATAGTTCTGTTTCATTTAGTATTGCCACGTGTACTGAGGTACAGCAAAAAAAGGCTTTTTTGACAGCATCACTCTTGGAATGTGCATGAAAAATGTTGATTGCATGTGATAAAAAGACAAATAGAAAGTCTCATTCCTTGAATGGCGGCATTTGAAAGTGGATTACATATTTAGCTAATTGGATGATTTAAATATATGATTGGAATGTGAATTTCGTTGAATGTAAATTGGAATGATTGGTATCCTATGCCATACGCACTTGTTTTCTGGGAAGGAGGAGAAACTCGACAAGCAAGATATCATAACTGTGAATAATTCTGTTGAAAGGTCAACAACGTGAAGCATCGTGTGTAGAAAGGAACTGCAATTGCCGATTTAAATCGAAGAGAGACACAAAATGCCGGAGTAACTCAGCGGGGACAGCATCTCTGGAGAGAAGGAACGGGTGACGTTTCGGGTCGAGGCCCTTCTTCAGACTGATCAGACTGAAGAAGGGTCTCGACCCGAAACGTCACCGATTCCTTCTGTCCAGAGATGCTGCCTATCCCCGCCGAGTTCCTCCAGCATTTTGTGTCTATCTTCAACATGAAGCATTATCTCGGCGCTGCCTGACCGCACAGTATAAGAATAAGGAGAACGGAGACGAGGAAACACTTTTTCTCACAACAGAGTGGTGATTGTGGAATTCTCTGCCTCAGAGGGCGGTGGAGGCAGGTTTTCTGGATGCTTTCATGAGTGAGCTAGATAGGGCTCTTAAAAATAGCGGAGTCAGGGGATATGGGGAGAAGGCAGGAATGGGGTACTGATTGGGGATGATCAGCCATGATCACATTGAATGACGGTGCTGGCTCGAAGGGCTGAATGGCCTACTCTTGCACCTATTGTCTATTGTCCTGCTGATCATTTCCAACAATTTTGGTCTACAGCTCGGATTCCTTGCATCTGCGGTTTGTTTGGTGAATCATGGAAACTGGTGGGTTGTTGCCTTGGCCGTGAGCCAAGAGCTGCTGCCATTTGAGGGCCGAGGAACTCATAACAATGCTGAAATCAAACGCGGGATGAGGGAAAGTTAAAAAGGCAGAAAAGCCGGACTCACTGGTGATCGTATTCATTTGCGATTGGGGCATCAGGTTAGTGCAAGCATTGGCCTCCAGTTCTGACACCCTTGGCATGAAAAAATGAAACCAGTAGGAACCAAATACCAGGAGGTGGAGTGAGAGAGAGGAGATGGAGAGTGGATTTGGACAGCAGACGAGGCCAATATGGGAAGCCAAAGAATTCCACAGATTCACCACCCTCTGACTAAAGAAATTTATCCTCATCTCCTTCCTAAAAGAACGTCCTATAATTCTGTGGCTATGAGCTCCAGTCCTAGACTCTCGCACTAGTGGAAACATCCTCTCCACATCCACTTTTATCCTGGCCTTTCACTATTCTGTATGTTTCAATGAGGTCCGTTCCCCCCCCCACCTCATTCTTCCAAACGCCAGCGAGTACAGGCCCCAGTGCCGACAAACTCTCATCATTGGTTAAAGCGAGAGGTTGTACATTTGAGCAGAAGGAATGAAAAAGCAGACTATGATCTCAATGGTCAGAGAATGTAAATAACAGAAGTACAGGGAGATCTAGGTGTTCTTGTGCACGAAATGTGAAGTTAGCATGCAGGTGAAGCAAGTCATTATGAAAGATAATGGGTCACTGGCCTTTATTGCCTGGGGAATGGAGTTTAAAAATAGAAGTACTGTTACAATTGTGTTTGTGAGCCGCACCTGTGGCTTTGCGTACAGTTCTGGTCCCCTTGTTTACGACGTGCTAGCATTGGAGGCAGTCCTGAAGAGATTCACTCGGATCCAGGGATGGGAGGTGACTCTGTCACAAAGGGCGGAAAACGTTGGACTTCTATTCTACCGAGTTTACAAGAATGAAGGGTGATTTATTGATGGTACGGAGAGCCATGGCCTACAGCGGGAAGCCGCCGAGCTGGTCCCTGCTTGTCCCCCGAGGGCTGGAGATGTGGAGAGAAGGATGGACTGAGGGAGCCTGCGACGGTGGTTGCGTTAGATAGGGCCGGTAAGAGAGTGAATCTTGAATGAGGGGATCACAAGTTACAAGAGGGCAGCGTTTATCTTGGAGATGAAGCAGTGAAACAGATCCATCGGCCCACCATAGACACAAAATGCTGGAGTAACTCAGCGGGACAGGCAGCATCCCTAGCGAGTGGGAATGGGTGACGTTTCGGGTCGAGACCCTTCTTTAGACATCGGCCCACCAAATCCATGCCGCACCCATTCACACTAGTTCTATGTAATCCCACTTTCTTGTCCACTCCATACACACACGGGGCAATTTGCAGAGACCAATTAGCCTACTTGGTTAAAATTATAAATGGACATGAAATTATAAAAGGACTGGACAAGCTAGATGCAGGAAAAATGTTCCCAATGTTGAGCGAGTCCAGAACCAGGGGCCACAGTTTTAGAATAAAGGGGAGGTCATTTAAGACTGAGGTGAGAAAAAAAAAAACGTTTTCACCCAGAGAGTTGTGAATTTATGGAATTCCCTGACACAGAGGACAGTGGAGACAAGTCACTAGATGGATTTAAGAGAGAGTTCGATGGAGCTCTAGGGGCTAGTGGAGTCAAGGGATACGGGGAGAAGGCAGGCACGGGTTATTGATAGGGGACCATGATCACAATTAACAGCCATGATCACAATTAATTGTGGTGCTGGCTTGAAGGGCCGAATGGCCTCCTCCTGCACCTATTTTCTATGTTTCTATTCATTTGCATATCTTTGGGATGTGGGAGGAAACCAGTGGACCTGGAGAACACCCACGTGGTCACAGGGAGAACATGCAAATTTCACACCGACAGCACTTGAGATCAAGATCGAACCCCAATACGTCTGACAAATCTGTTGGAACTCTTTGAGGAAGTAAACAGCAAGATAGACAAAGGAGAATCAGTGGATGTTGTGTACGCAGAATTTCTGAAGGCCTTTGATAAGGTACCGCATGCGAGGGCAAGACATTGAGTATTTTTAAAGCGGAGATTGGCACGTTTTTGATTAGTAAGAATGTCAAAGGTTGTGGGGAGAGAGCAGTAGAATGGGGTTGAGGGGGAAAGATAGATCATCCATGACAGAATGGCGGAGTAGACTTGATAGGCCAAATGGCTTAATTCTGAATGAATAAGTTTATTATTATTACATACAAGGAATTTGTCTTGGTGCTCCGCCCATAAGTGACAACATGACGTACAGTGACAGTTAGGAATGATACAAAAAACATGAAACAATTCTGCTCCTAAGACTGATGATCCTAGGTCTCTAGTGCCATGAGGCAGCAACACTACCAACCATGCAACTGTGCTTGCACTAAATGTTTTTCCCTTATCATGTATCTATATACCGTAAAAGGCTCGATCGTAATCATGCCTTGTCTTTCTGTTGGCTGGTTAGCATGCAACAAAAGCTTTCAAGAAGGAATTGCAGATGCTGGAAAATCGAAGGTAGACAAAAGTGCTGGAGAAACTCAGCGGGTGCGGCAGCATCTATGGGGCGAAGGAAATAGGCAACGTTTCGGGCCAAAACCCTTCTTCAGACTGATGTAGGGTGGGGGGAGGAAAGAGAAAGTGGCCAGAGTGAGTACCTCCGGACATTGGAGAAGAAGCACCTCACATTCCGCTTGGGCAGTCTGCACCCTAGCAGCATAAACATTGACTTCTCCAATTTCCGGTAGCCCTTGCTGTCTCCTCCCCATCTCAGCTCTCCCTCAGCCCTCGGGCTCCTCCTCTTCCTTTCTCCTTTCTTCTCCCCACCCACCCCCAAACTACATCAGTCCGAAGAAGGGTTTCGGCCCGAAACGTTGCCCATTTCCTTTGCTCCATAGATGCTGCTGCACCCGCTGAGTTTCTCCAGCACTTTTGTCTACACGCAACAAAAGCTTTTCAGTGTACTGCAGTACACGTGACAATAAACTAAACTGAAACTGAGCTAGGAGGGAATTTCTACCCCACCCCGAGGGTTGTGGAGGTCTGATGGCCAGAGGTATTTCAAGAGCATGTGGATACATTTCTGAATGATTAGGAATTGAGGGCTCTGGTGAACTGGCACAGGGGAGAGGTTGAGGTCTTGGATAGGTCAGTCATAATCAAGCTGATTGACGGGGCTAGATCTCCTCTGGGTGTTCTTGCAATTCCCACACGTTTGTTGTTTATTTGTGGAGACAATCGACTACAGATGCTGGTTTACAAAAGAAGACCAAGTGCTGGAGTAACTCAGCGGGTCAGGCAACATCCTGGAGAACATGGCTAGGTGCCCTTTTGGGAGCCGGTACGGTGGCGCAGCGGTAGAGTTGCTGCCTCACAGCACCAGAGACCTCGGTTTGATCCTGACTGCGGGTGCTGTCCGTACGGAGTTTGTACATTCTCCCCGTGACCTGCGTGGGTTTTCTCCGAGATCTTCGGTTTCCTCCCGCACTCCAAAGACGTGCAAGTTTGTAGGTTAATTGGCTTTGGTAAAATTGGAAATGGTTCCGAGTGTGTAGGATAGTGTTAGCGTACATGGTGATCGCTGGTGGGCGCGAAGCTGGTGGGCGTAGGGGTTATTTCCACGCTGCTCTCTAAAGTCACCTATCCGCATTCTCCGGGGATCACAAGATATAGTAGCAGAATTAGGCCATTTGGCCCATCGAGATGCTGTCTGACCCGCTGAATTACTCCAGCGCTTTGTGTCTTTATCTGTTCATTGTTTTTAGTTTAATTTAGCTTAGTTTAGAATTACAGCACAGAAACAGGCCCTTCGGCCCGCCGAGTGTGCACCGACCAGCGACCCCTGCACATCCTACACACACCAGTGACATTTTACATTTCTACCAAGCCAATTAACCTACTTTGGAGCGCGGGAGGAAACCGAAGATCTCGGAGAAAACGGCCAAGGGGAGAACAAACAAACCCCGTACCGACAGCACCCGTAGTCGGGACCGAACCCGGTTCTCCGGCGCTCTAGGCGCTGTACCGTGACGCCACCGTGCTGCCCGTTGGAAACTGCAATGCATTTATTAAAACCTGAACTGGCAGATCGCTACACGAAACATCTGCCGCCAGCCGCCACAGGAAATCCTCCATGTTGCTTACTTTGCTTCCAATGCCAGGGCAATGATTCCAGCAGCAAGCGGGGCTGAAGCAGACGTGCCAGTGTGGGACTCCGTACATTTCTGTCTGAGATCAGTGGTGACCTGGGCGGGCAGAATCACAAGGAACAACTGTTAACGAAGTATGAAAGCAACCAGAATTTGCAAGTTCAGTCAGACAGTGGAAACTGGCTCCGAGTTGTAAGATCCCAACATAAAACAGGCAACATGCTGAAAATGCACAGCAGGTCTGTCTGCAATAGTTTCAAGCTAAGATGAGAAACAATATTTTCTGTTTCAGACGTTACATTTTCTGCCATAATCACAAAACACCAAAAAAAAAACACATTCGAGCAGACGGGTTTCTTTGATTCCGTCTCCTCCTTCCTGCCCATCTGATGACCCAATACTAACAACTCTTTGGACCCAGACTTAATCAAACAGTTGCTTCACGTTAGTTGGCATTAATTAACAACACATTCGGGATTACGCTGCATGGGGTCGGAATGAGATCAAAGTGCTCTCATTCTTCGATCGCCACAACTTTTAAACAGCAAGTTCCACCTAGACTTTGTGTCCTAATGAGCTGACATGCCTTTGGCGTGCGTCTAGACTTTCAAGATGCAGCTCGGAAACAGGCCCTTCGGCCCACTGAGTCCGAGCCGACCAGCAATCACCCCGTACACTAATCCACACACACACACACACACACACACACACACACACACACAACTTTCCGAAGCCAATTAAACTACAGACCTGCACGTCCTTGGAGTGCGGGAGGAAACCAGACCGCCCGGAGAAAACCCGTGCGACTAAAGGGAGAACATACATGCTCCGTACAGACAGCACCCATAGTCAGGATCGAACCAGGGTCTCTGGCGCCATGAGGCAGCAACTCGACCACTGCGCCACCGTGCCGTTAAAAAAAAAATCTTGCTTCCTCATAAAGCACCAGTTGGGCAAGAAATCTGAATAATTGTCCACCCTTTTAATCCACATTTGTGGCTGTTTCACAAAGGCTCGAAACAGTTTGCAGGCTGGATATGAGCTGAGGCCCAGTTAACCCTGCATTTATCAGCCACAAGCTAGTAGTCGTAGAAGCAGAGATGTACAGCCCATTGCTCATTCATGCCAACCAGCTCGCCCATTCATCTTCTCCAGAAATGCTGCCTGATCCGTCTACCTGCCCAAATGGGTTTTAATTGTTCTTGTTGCACCTACCTCAACTACCTCCTCTGGCAGCTCGTTCAAGATTCAAGAGAGTTTATTGTCATGTGTCCCAGATAGGACAATGATATTCTTGCCTTGTTTTAGCATCTTCTTGAGCTCGTTCCATACACCCACCAGAACCTCTTTAAAAAGCTTTTCCCATATGCCCTCCAGCTTTGGACCAAAACCCTGTGGAAAAGACCACTCACCTTATCCATGACCCCATAATCCCACGTCTACTCCAGGGAAACAGCCCCAGCCTACCCAGCCTCACCTCACGACTCAAGCAGCTCGAGCAGTGCAACATTTTTATGAATCTAAAATCTTGTGCCTCTCCTCTCTTTGTCCTTCATGAATTTGATTAGTGAGGTGAACTTTATGGCATATAAGCTGTACTGCACAAAACATGTTCATACTCATTTAAGCACAGAAAGAAAACAAAACCTGCTA
Source organism: Okamejei kenojei (assembly GCA_035221665.1). Taxonomy (NCBI): domain Eukaryota; kingdom Metazoa; phylum Chordata; class Chondrichthyes; order Rajiformes; family Rajidae; genus Okamejei; species Okamejei kenojei. The sequence continues at coordinate 9,756,517 of CM069169.1, read as the reverse complement.
ACAGAGACAAGGAACTGCAGATTCTGGTTCGCCAAAAAAAAAAAAAGACACCAAGTGCTGGAGTAACTCAGCTGGTCAGGCAGCATCCCTGGAGAACATGGATAAGTGACGTTTCGAGTTGGGACCCAACTTCAGACTAATCATGGGGGTGGTGAAGCGGCTGGAAGAGAGGAGGGGGGAAGAACAAAGAGGGAGGGGCTCTTATGGTTGGACAAATGCCACAGATGAAAAGGCTAAAAAGTGAGATATAAGAGGATGATCGAAAGGTGTGAATTGTCGGAAGGTATATAGATGGAAAGAGAAGGGGAGGGAAGAAATGGGTTAATCCAGGCTGCTTCTGGCCCAGATTTTCAAGTTTTAGTTTAGAGGTACAGCGCAGAAACTGGTCCTTCGGCCCACCGATCCCCGCACATTTACTTACAAGAGGGTTCAACGGCCCGCAGCCAACAATGGACCATTGTGGGCTCTACCTTGTTATTTTTTTTCCAAATCTTTCATTCATTTGTTCTATATCTCTCTATATCACCATCAAAATCTGGAGCAAAGTAAGAATTTCATTGTCCTATCTGGGACACATGACAATAAACTCTCTAGAATCTTGAAAATCTCTCGTTTCCCTTTCCCCACCGACTCTCAGTCTGAAGAAGGGTCTCGACACAAAACGCGGGGTGGAAGATTGCAACCTTCACGTGGTCCGCCCTGTTTCGACTAATGCAATCAACTCGACGTGCACAAACGGAAGATCAAATAGAACAAGTTGTCCAACAACTTTAGGCTGTGCACGCCACACGAAAGAAGAAGAGACACAAAACGTCACCCATTCCTTCTCTCCAGAGATGCCGCCTGACCCGGTCGGTGAGTTACTCCAGCTTTTTGTGTTTATCTATGGACAAAAGGAACCGCAGATGCCAGTTTTACCAAAAAAAAAAAAAAAAGTTCTGAACCAAATCAGCAGATTTATTCGGCGTCCCACTGAGATACTCGAGCACTTGGTCTTGCTTTGAACTATTACTCACAATCTGCTTTTCAAATTGTTCTCCGCTGCTGTAGGTGGTAGCGAGCGTTGAGGAGCACGCCTCGCTGTACCAGGGCACATTGCCGTTCTGCGTGGTGCTGCTGATGGACAGGGTGTAAATGCTGTTGGTGTAGCCGTCGCAGTTGCAGCTGTCCCGCTCCCGACCGCCGTTTCCAGAGGCCCACACGAATATCGAGCCGTGGCCCCCGCGCCCCTGCAAACATTCAACCAAGAGGCAGGTTACACCTCCCGCCCCAACCCTAGACAGGACTTCAGAGATACAGTGCACCCACGGGCCCTTCGGCCTACCGGGTCCACGCCCACCAGTTCACCCCGTACACTAAAGGGCCTGTCCCACTGTACGAGGTAATTCAAGAGTTCTCCCGAGTTTCCCCCGATTCGAACTCAGAGAATTACGGTAATAGCCGTTTGTAGGTACTCGGGGCTCTCGTGGTCATTTTTTCACAGTGCTAAAAAAACTTCACGAGTTACCGCGTTTCCCCGAGTACCTGCCGTTAGCATTATGAGCCGCTACGAGACATCCACGAGCTCCGACGTAGCCGTTACGTACATTCTACGTCCTTATCATGAGTTTGATTTTTTTTTAAACTCGGGAGAGCTCTTGAATTACCTTGTACAGTGGGACAGGCCCTTTAGATCTCCCGCCCCAACCCTAGATAGGACTTTACAGACACAGGCCCTTCGACCCACCCAGTCCACACCCACCAGTTCACCCCGTACACTAACACTTTCCCGCACTGACACGGAGGGATCGTGCAGGCTCCGTACAGACAGCACCCGTAGTCAGGATCAAACCAGAGTCTCTGGTGCCTGTGAGGCAGCAACTCTACCACTACACCGCCCTCCAAAGCGGACGCTAATTTAGTGACTGGGTAGTTCCTTGTAGGTTATATTTTCCAGACCTGCTGACGTTCACCTTGCAAAGAAATGCAGTGTGGAAAAGTAAATTCCACTTTACCTGAGTGATGCCTTTGAAGAATGCAGCTTGTGCGAGCTTAGCGGGACCATCCACTGTCTTCCCATCATCTTCCGGCCCCCAGCTGGCACTGTAGATGTCAATGTGCTGAGGATTCAAGCTGAGGGACTTGGCTTCCACCGCATCAGTCACCTCTCCGTCCAGCATCCGCACACCTATGGAGTCCCAAACAAAGTCCATTAAATGGCTGAACCAACTAGACAATAGACAATAGACAATAGGTGCAGGAGGAGCCATTCGTCACTTTGAGCAAGCACTGCCATTCAATGTGATCACGGCTGATCATCCCCAATCAGTACCCCGTTCCTGCCTTCTCCCCATATCCCCTGACTCCGCTATTTTTAAGAGCCCTATCTAGCTCTCTCTTGAAAGCATCAAGCACCGCCCTCTGAGGCAGAGAATTCCACAGACTCACCACTCTCTGTGAGAAAAAGTGTTTCCTCGTCACCGTCCTAAATGGCTTACCCCTTATTCTTAAACTGTGGCCCCTGGTTCTGGACTCCCCCAACATCGGGAACATGTTTCCTGCCTCTAGCGTTTCCAAGCCATTAACAATCTTATATGTTTCAATGAGTATCCTCTCATCCTTCTAAACTCCTGTTTTAAGGCCCTGTCCCACTTTCCCAAGTTACTCACGAATTCTCCCGAGTTTTCCCCTTGATTCAAACTCGGAGAATTACGATAATTGCCGGCCGTAGGTACGCGGGCTATTTTTTTACACGTGGACATTTTTCAACATGTTGCAAAAATGTCCCGACTTACTTGATGCCCCGAGTACCTACAGCTTGTATAACATGCCACTATGAAATATCTTCGGACTCGCTACGGACATTCTCCGGGTTTGAATCAAAGGGAAAACTCGGGAGAATTCGTGAGTAACTCGGAAAAGTAGGACTGGGCCTTTAATGACCCAGCCAAAAACTACCTGGAAATCAGCCAGGTAGTAAAATACCTGCGGAACATTCCTATACGTATAGAATATAGAACAGTACAGCACAGGAACAGGCCCTTCAGCCCATGACGCCAGTGTCAAACATGATGCCAAATTAAACTAACTACCTCTGCCTGCTCACCATGTTGTGGGAAAGATATTGAAAGGAAACAGGCCGTTGTTAGCTGTTTATTGGTGAATGCCAGCATGAAAATAGTGGGCAAAAAATTGCCCTGCACTTCTCGTTTAAACTTTGCCCCTTCACCTTAAAGCTATACCACCTAGTATTTGGCTTGGACTTTAACATTGGGAGAAGAATGGAGAGCAGGGGAGAGACAAGACTTTGCCTTCCATCACAGTGAGGAGGAGATTCACTGTGATGGCTGTTTGTGTAGATTGTGTTCTTTTCTTGTTGTATGACTGCAGAAACCAAATTTTGTTTGAACTTCATTTGAGGTTCAAATGACAATAAACGGTACTGTATTGTCCACCCTGAGGAAAAGAGTTCTGTCTGCCCTATCTCTATGCCTTTCACAATAGAGTAGAATGGCATTGAACCTATGAACTTGGACAGGTGACCTTTCAGGTCAGGACCCTCCTCAGACATTTCTACAGAGTTTCCCCAAACTCAACGCCCGTCACACAACATGGCTGTAGGTACGAAATAAACTCATAGCGATGGAGCTCAATGGAAAAATGCCCGCCAAGGTGATGCTCCTTGCCACAAGGTTTTCAATCCTGTCATCACTTGCTAGAGAACAAGTTGTTGCTATCACCAGCTGGAGAGCGGTATGAATATTGACTTCTCTAACTTCAAGTAACCTTTGCCTTCCCTCCCTCCCCCATCGCAGTTCGCAGACTAGTCTCTGTCCTCGTTTACATTTTATCTTGTTTGCTTTGTTACCTTCTCCTAGCGAACAATGATCTATTCTACATTTTTCCGTGATCTCCATCCCCTTTGTCTCATTTTCACACCTTATATTTCCTTATCTCTGCATCTCTCTCTGTCCCCTAATTCAGTCTGAAGAAGGGCCCCGACACAAAATGTCATCCATTCCTTCCATCCAGAGATGCTGCCCTAAATAGTGGGGGGGGGGGGGGGGGGGGGGGGGGGGGAGGGATTGACAAATTGGGAGTATAAAGATGGAGTTGAAGGGGAAGTGAGTACAGGAAAAATTTACAAAAGATTCTCGAATTAATGGGAAGGAAAGTTCGAGAAGGGATAAAAGAGTACGGTCAGGGCCAATTGCGAGCGGTGCGAGGGGGGGGGGGGGGACGTGAATACGGAGGTCAAAGTAGATATCGTGGATGCATTGGTAATAATTTTCCAATGTTCTATAGACTCAGGATCAGCTCCTGTGGATTGGAGGGCAGCTAATGTTATCCCACTTTTTAAGAAAGGTGGGAAAGAGAAAACAGGGAATTATAGACCAGTTAGCCTGGCATCGGTGGTGGGGAAGATGCTGGAGTCAATTATAAAAGATGAAATAGCCGCACATTTGGATAGCAGTAACAGGATCGGTCCGAGTCAGCATGGATTTACGAAGGGGAGATCATGCTTGACTAATCTTCTGGAATTTTTTTTGGATGCAACTAGGAAAATGGACAAGGGAGAGTCAGTGGGTGTAGTGTACCTGGACTTTCAGAAAGCATTTGATAAAGTCCCACATAGGAGATTAGTGGGCAAAATTAGGGCACGTGATATTGGGGGTCGAGTGCAGACATGGATAGAAAATTGGTTGGCAGACAGGGAACAAAGAGTAGGGATTAACGGGTCCCTTTCAGAATGGCAGGCAGTGAGTAGTGGGGTACCACAAGGCTCAGTGTTGGGACCACAGCTATTTACAATATACATCAATGATTTGGATGAAGGGTTTCAAAGTAACATTAGCAAATTTGCAGATAACACAAAGCTGGGTGGCAGTGTGAACTGTGAGAGGATGCTATGAGATTGCAGGATGACTTGGACAGGTTGGGGGAGTGGGCAGATGCATGGCAGATGAAGTGTAATGTGGATAAATGTGATGTTATCCACTTTGGTATCAAAAACAGGAAGGCAGATTACTATCTAAATGGCGTCAAGTTGGGAAAAGGGGAAGTACAACGGGATTTGGGGATCCTTGTTCATCAGTCTATGAAAGTAGGCATACAGGTACAGCAAGCAGTGAAGAAAGCGAATGGCATATTGGCCTTCATAACAAGAGTAGTCGAGTATAGGAGCAAAGAGGTCATTCTGTACAATTGTACAGAGCCCTGGTGAGACCACACCTGGAGTATTGTGTGCAGTTTGGTCCCCTAATTTGAGGATGGACATTCTTGCTATTGAGGGAGCGCAGCATATGTTTATAAGGTTAATTCCCGGGATGGCGGGACTGTCATATGCTGAGAGAATGGGACGGCTGGGCTTGTAGACTCTGGAGTTTAGAAGGATGAGAGGGGATTTTATTGAAACATATAAAATTGTTAAGGGTTTGGACATGCTGGAGGCAGGAAACATATTCCCCATGGTACACATTCTGTTAACCCTTGCTGTTTCCTCCCCTTCCCACCTCTCCCTCAGCCCTCGGTCTCCTCCTCCTCCTTTTTCCTTTCTTCTCCCCGCCCCCCATCCCCCACCTCCCATCAGTCTGAAGAAGGGTTTCCGCCCGAAATGTTGCCTGTCTCCTTCGCTCCTTAGATACTGCTGCACCCGCTGAGTTTCTCCAGCCTTTTCTGTACCCTCGATTTTCCAGCATCTGCAGTTCCTTCCTTAACAACATGTTCCCAATGTTGGGGGAGTCCAGCAACAAGGGCCGCAGTTTAAGAATAAGGGGTAAGCCATTTAGAACGGAGATGAGGAAACACTTTTTCTCACAGAGTGTTGCGAGTCTGTGGAATTCTCTGCCTCAGAGGGCGGTGGAGGCCGGTTTTCTGGATACTTTCAAGAGAGAGCTAGATGGGGCTCTTAAAGATAGCGGAGTCAGGGGATATGGGGAGAAGGCAGGAACGGGGTCCTGATTGTGGATGATCAGCCATGATCACATTGAATGGCGGTGCTGGCTCGAAGGGCTGAATGGCCTACTCCTGCACCTATTGTCTATCATCCCGCTGAGTTACTCCAGCATTTTGTGTCTATCTGAGCTACTATCTACCTGAGTGGAGACCCTTGGATTATCATTACTCAAACTTTATTTTGCACCAAACGTTATTCCCTTTATCATGTATCTGTACACAATGGATGGCCCGATTGGAATCATGTATTGTCATTTCACTGACTGATTAGCATGCAACAAAAGATTTTAACTGTACACAAACAATAATAACAATAACCTGAACAAAGCAGCAAAGAAAAGAACAGAAATGTCAAGGAATGCAGTCTAAAAGAAGTGGAACTGGGAAAAGAAAATATAACAGAGACTCGTTCAGTTTGTCTCCTAAAAATCAAAATTGAGGGTGATGGGTGTGGTGAGAAACGAAGCAGGTATATCAGCATGTTTTGGTCCTTTTTTAAAATAATTTTTCGTTTTTGTCTTATTTTTTAAAAAAGTTTTTACTTACTCACTTTGTGACTACACTCTTTGGTCGTTTAGGGGTTGTATTTTTACACATTTACTATCTCTTTCACTTTCTCTCTTTTTCTTTTTCACTTTTGTCAAAATTAAAATGGAAGATGTGCAATAAATGTATTTTGTCATATGCCGCGGTTTGTACTACTGTACACCGCTTCGAATATAAATAGTCATTTAAAAAATAAATAAATAAAAATTGTCTGACGCGCTACTCGGTTTTCTCAGTACATATTAAAATTAAACTAAATCAATTGCATGACCTCCGTGGGCCAAGCAGGTAGCGTGCCCTTTACGTGACAGAACCACAAGGTGCAGGGATGCTCCCTGGATCAGTCTCTGCTGCAGAGTGAGTGCACCTTAACCAGAATGACTGGACGCATTCCACTCGCCTGAAGCAGCAGATGTGACCACAGGCAAGCAGCTCGGTTCCGAGATGCAGCAGCCTGTTTGACTGGCACTCCCTCCAATATCAAAGTCGGGAAGTTGATACAACTTTTTTTGCGTGCCATCACAGTGAGGAATGTGGGGGTGAGTCACTGTGGTGGATGTTCATGTTAAACATTTATTTGGGCGTCTTGTTGTTCTCTATTCGTATGACTGTATGGCAAATCAAATTCTTCGATGGCAAGTCCAGCGGCCGTTTAAGCCGCGCCGGGCGATGTCAGGCCCTGCTCCGAGTCATTTAAACCCCGCGATTCCGGCGGGAGAAGTTGCCGTTGCGGGAGCTCCGAAAACTGGTCTCCCACCAGGGACTTGCGAGCTCCCGGTGTTCCCGTCCACCGGGCCTGCGACCGGAGCCTTTGAAACTCCGAAGTCCGGTCGCAGCCGCGCGCCACCACAGCAGCTCTCGCCGTTCCGAAGTCGGCCAGCTCCGCGATGGCGAGTCCGTAGGCTCCGCGACGGGAGCCTTCAGGTTGGTTCCGGTTGGAGGCCGCCACTGGCTCCACAATGTTAGGCCCAACGACACCGGAGACCCGACAGGGAAAAAGTCGGGTCCCCGTACAGGGAGAGATTAAACGGTCCCTCCCCCTCCCCCAACATAACACAGCTAAAAAAAAAAAGTTTGAACCAAAAACATACATCTAACGGGACAAAAAACTTTTTAAAAAAGACAGACGGACTACAGTCGAGCCGCTGCTGTTAGGCGCCGCAACACACCAGGAAATACTTTAAGGAATGTAACTGTGGAAGGGCAATCATATTGTCCTTGCCATTAACGCCCATTCATCTCAAGGGAATTAAATGAGTCATTGTTTAACAAGTTGAACAACAATAACATTTAACAGGCACTTGGTACAATAACAACATTATTAAGTGCATGGATAGGAAAGGTTTAGAGGGCTATGGATCAAATTCAGGCAAATGGGACTAGTTTGGTCGACATGGATAAATTGGGCTGAAGGATCTGTTTCCGTGCTGTCTGACTCGACAACTTTCTCCCTGACCAAGCCAGGACGCCATCAATACCACTGACCTTACTGAGTGCAACAGGAAAATATAAACCAATTCCCTATTTCTCGCTAAATTTATATTCCTCAAACTTTTCAATATTTGTCAATAATTGGGTCTATCGCTGAGGAATCGGTGGAATTCATTGCCACAGACGGCTGTGGAGGCCACGTCTGGGTACTTTTTAAAGTGGAGATTTGACAGGTTCTTGGTTAGCAAGGGTGTCCAAGGTTACGGGGAGAAGGCAGGAGAATAGCGTTCAGGGAGCGAGATAGAGGGCGGAGTGGACTCGATGGGCCAAATGGCCTAATTCTGCTCCTATGACTTATGAATTGGGGTTTCAGTTTGAGTAGAATGCTGTTCATAAGTGATAGTAGCAGAATTAGGCCATTCGGTCCATCAAGTCTACTATGCCATTCAGTCATGGCTGATCTATCTCTCCCTCCTTACCCCATTCTCCTGCCTTCTCCCCATAACCCCCAACACCTCTGTATCGCTAAGTAGTGATTGGAAACCGGAGCCATGAAAGCAATCAGAGGCAGGAAGAGAATGGTTGAAGGTACCTCCTATTTTGGCATTGTAGGCCACCCCCACGCCACATATATTATTGTTTGCAGCAGCAGCCACTTCCCCAGCACAACGCGTTCCGTGCCTGTGAAATGGAAAACACGAGAACATTGTAAAACAGGATGCAACACGTGTTTTTCGATAAATACATTTGCACTTCATCACTCCGACCACTCCGACCCCATCTTCAAGCCCGTCTTCACATTGGCAGCGACATCTGAGCCACCGCAACTGAACCACACAAGACAAAAACTGGCCTTCCACCCACCATTATCCAGTTTAGATTTGTTTTGTTTAGAGATGCAACATGGAAACAGGCCCTTCGGCCCACCGAGTCCACACAGACCAACAATCACCCCACACACTAGTTCTATCCTACCTTCGATTTTCTTAAACACTTTGTCTATTCCACTGCGAAATCGCCTCAAGGTATGCCTACTTTGAGGAAGTTCTCCTCCTCCCTCTGGAAACAGTTTTACAACCTCCTCTCTGACTGCCCCCCCTCTGTGATTCCCCCCTTCCCTCCAACTCTCTTCTTCCCGCCCCCCCCCCCCACCCTACAACAGTCTGTAGAAGGGTCTCGACCCGAAACGTTATCTATTCCTTCGCTCCATAGATGCTGCCTCACCCGCTGAGTTTCTCCAATATTTTTGTCTACCACAGATTTAGACAATAGACAATAGGTGCACGAGTAGGCCTTTCGGCCCTTCGAGCCAGCACCGCCATTCAATGTGATCATGTTTGATCATCCAGAATCAGTACCCCGTTCCTGCCTTCTCCCCATATCCATTGACTCTGCTATCTTTAAGAGCTCTATCTAACTCTCTCTTGAAAGCATCCAGAGAACCAGCCCCCACTGACCTCTGAGGCAGAGAATCCCACAGACTCACAACTTTCTGTGTGAAAAAGTATTTCCTCATCTCCGTTCCAAATGGCATACCCCTTATTCATAAACTGTGGCCCCTGGTTCTGGACTGCCCCAACACCGGGAACATGTTTCCTGCCTCTAGCGTGTCCAAACCCTTAATAGTCTTATATGTTTCAATAAGATCCCCTCTCATCCATCTAAATTCCAGTCGCTCCATTCTATCAACATATGACAGTCCCACTATCCCAGGAATTAACCTGGTGAACCTACGCTGCACTCCCTCAATAGCAAGAATGTCCTTCCTCAAATTTGGAGACAAAAAAGGCACACAATACTCCAGGTGTGGTCTCACTAAAGCCCTGTACAACTGCAGAAGGACCTCTTTGCTCCTATACCCAACGCCTCTTGTTATGAAGGCCAACGTGCCATTCACTTTCTTCACTGCCTGCTGTACCTGCATGTAGGTTAATTGGCTTCAGTAAAATTGTAAATTGTCCCCGTGTGTAGAATAGCGTTAGCGCGCGAGGCGATCGCTGGTCAGCGCCGACTCGGTGCGCCAAAACGCCTGTTCCATGCTGTATCTCAAGTCTAACGCGCATTGGAGGCCTGTCGTTCACACCCATAGGACCTTTTAAACTGATGTGCAGGAAGGATCTGCAGATGCTGGTTTACACCGAAGATAGACACAAAATGCTGGAGTAACTCAACGGGACGGGCAGGCATCTCTCTAGAGAAGGAATGGGTGACGTTTCGGGTCTGAAGAAGGGTCTCGATCCGAAACGTCACCCATTCCTTCTCTCCAGAGATGCTGCCTGTCCCGCTGAGTTACTTCAGCATTTTGTGTCTATCTATTTAATGTTTTCTTCCTTCGGCAAACCTGCTGTGGAAATTGGGTGCAGGTGATCAAATGCAGGGTTTCGCTTGAGGAAATATTAAATTATCGGCATACTGAGCTGGTCATCAAAAATAAAAGGAGTACAATCTAGCCCCCCTCTCCCCAATGCTGCCACCACCATCCTTCACACTCCATTTCAAGCAGGTCTTTCAATGCAATAAACCCACCGGTTATCATTGAGCTGTGTGTAACGAGGTTGTGGATCAGAGTCCTCATTGTTCACATCGTAACTGGCATCAGCATCCTACAAGAGGAAAAGAAAAGACTGCTTTAGTTGTCTTGTCTCTCTTTCTCGCTACAGAACACTTTGTGACGGGCAACGGATCGAACTCCGTTCCGATTTCTGAGCTGATGCTTAGTAACCGATTTATCCGTGAGATCATCCGAGGTGTCGAACCATCCGACAGTGAGATAACATGGAACTAGTGTGAATCCCCGTTGGATTGCAACCTTGTCGTGGCCGGGCAGCTTGTGTGTCTCAGTGACCCCGAGAGCTATGCCAGCGGGAGGTTTGTCTCCTGTCAGGGTCTCCCATGCTGGACAGGTGGAAGGGTAGAGGCGAGACGAAGAGCGATCCACTGGTCCTCCAGGTTGGAGGTTGAGCACAGGGCTAACAACCTTGGGAGCCGCGGTCTCCAGGGCGGAAGCGGCCGCTCCGAGCCTCTGAGAGTGTTCACCCGAGCCAGAACTCCATCATCCGGCGAGAGGGCCTGAAGCATCTGGCTGCCGTATCGGCGACTGCAGAGGCCTCAATAGGCCGACTATGGGTGAACAGGGGACGGGACTGAGCTTTCGCTGCCTTCCCCCATAGCGGGAACCATTGTGGGGGCATGTTTTTATGTTTACTGTTAAATTCTTTGATGTTGTGTCTTATCTTTATTTGTGTGCTACAATGGCAAGTCTAATTTCACTGCACCAATTGGTGTATGTGATAATAAATGTCCTTTGTACCCTATGTTTTGTACTGCCTCGTAAAACAAATATGTTACGGAAACAGCAACTGAAGGAATCAACACTACTGGGCGCGATGGACTTCCAGGGCTATCGGCTGATTCCAGGATGAGTGTACCAGACAGCATCCCAAGAATAGCCCTTGCACTGGACACCGGAAGGGAAAAGGACAATGGACCCGACCTGGAGTAGTGTTCAGAAGCTAGCCCAGAACAGACAGGAGTGGAGGACCTTTGTTGCTGCCCTACATGCCAGGAGGCATAATAGAGAGTAGGTAAGTAAGTAGTGTGAACGAGTGATCAATGGTCAACGTGGACTCGATGGTCCGCAGGGCTTGTTTCCACACTGTGTCTTTCAGTCAATTGCTTTGGGAGGTGCTCAGATGTCAGACGCCTGGGGCAACAACAACTGTGGCCACAAGGTCTGGAAATCAATGCCTCTACATCTCCTCATCAGACGTAAATCAAAGGGTGGAGGGGGGTGAAGGGAGGGGGAGATTCTCATTCAACGCATTTGACATTTAAAGTCCATTCCGGTTCCAATAACAAATCAGACGTCAATTTTAAAATGTTTGGCTCTCTGGACTAATGGACTGGATTTTATTCATTATTTCCACATTGCTCGGATGACAGTGATGTACTCTGCCCTTGAGCAGTGTCTGGTAGATTAAATGATTACTGAATTGCCTCTGATGTGGGCGGATGGCATGAGAATGAGCGTGTTGATGGGTATTTAAAAGAGAACAAGTTACAGGGAAGTGCCTGGGAAAATAGGATTGTTTGGAGCCAGTTAAAACACAACGGGTTAAATGGACTTCTATGCGAAAGGATGAACTTTATACATGATTGAATTATTCATTGTTTTATGCTGAGCAAGTTTTTAGGATAGAATTAGTTATGTTTTCCCCCTAGCTGTATTTTAGGACGATTCTGCGATGTTTTTTGTTTTGGAAACCAGCAACCTTGTTCAGTAGCATTCCTTAAAAGATCATTTTCTTGGAATCTTTAAGAGTGAGTCCCACCGCAAATTGGAGGAGCAGCACCTCATATTTCGCTTGGGTAGTTTGCACCCCAGCGGTACGAACGTTGACTTCTCCAATTTCAGGTAGTCATTGCCAAAGATCCTATAGCGGAGCAAGATAGACCACTCCTGCTAAATGCAACGGGCTGACGTGTAGTACGCGACGGAGCCGAACGTGGGCCTTTTTTTCCATCCATTTCGGTAACCCGACCCGACTCGCAGTGCAATCAACGTTGCGGGGGAACAGTTAGTGTTAATAAATTAAAATTCTGAAAATGAGAAGATTTTTACCAAATTACTTTTATTTTTACGAGGCTGTTTCCGTAACCGGCTGCCGTCGCCGCAGTAGTATCCTATGGGATCTTTGGTGCGGAGACGGAAGCCGGTTACGGAAATGGGGCCGAAAATTACCCATGAATCTGCCCATGACCGTACTACGTCTTTTTCGTCGAGTGATCTATCTTGCTCGCTGTAGGATCTTTGGTCCTTGCTTTCTCCCTCCTTCCCCTCCCCAGCTCTCCCACAGCCCACTGTCTCCGCCTCTTCCTTTCTTCTTCCCGCCCCCCCCGCCCCCACCCCCACATCAGTCTGAAGAAGGGTCTCGACCCGAAACGTCGCCTATATCCTTCGCTTCATAGATGCATTTTTGTCAACATTTTGTCTCAGCATTTTGGTCTACCTTATCTTGGAATCGGTTGCTGCAACAAGAATTTAATACACCCACTTACATAATTATCTTTTAAGTCTGGGTGATCCTTCTCGATTCCATCATCCAGAATAGAAACCACCACACCCTTCCCTGTGTAACCTTGTCTCCAGGCATCTTGCACATTCAGATCATGACGATTAGAACTATGCTAAACATAAAAAAAAAACACAGAATAATATTAAACTTGAAGACTCGTCTTGATAGCATGTGGACTGAATGAAGCCTTAAAGCCCTGTCCCACGGTAAGAGTTCATTCCAAGAGCTCACCCGATTTTGCCCCGATTCGAACTCGGAGATTTACGGTAATGGCCGTAGGAAGGATCAAACCCGGCTCTCTGGCACTGTAAGGGGGTGACTCTACCACTGCGCCCCCGTGCCGCGGCTACGTGCTACACTGCTGTACGATAAATTGTCCAAAGAAACCCTCGAGTTAAAATGGAATGGTAAATGTACTAACTCTTTGGATTCTGGCTCCGGCTGTAAATCCTACACACACTCCCGACCTCTACCACAAACCAGACTGTGTATCCAGCCACAGTCTGGGCTCTGACTGTAACATGCTCCAAACAGTGCCTTTTCATCCTGCTTGCACTCTGCGACCCCATTGGGATATACCACGCTAATGAGTAAGCCAGGCATCACGTTATCAGGATTTCTGAACAATCAGATGCTGAGATTTGCTGCCCTGGGCTGAAATTTAAACTTATTGAAATGTTTTCCACTACTTGGGAACTTTTCAAAGGGAATCCCAAGACTAGAGTAATTAGAGTATACTTCTCGAAAGGGGAAAGCTTAAAGGACCTTCCCCATTTATACGATTTTTTTTGGCGACTGCCGGCACCCATCATTGTCGCAGCAGGTCGCCAAACATTGGGAACATTTTTCCTGCATCCAGCTTGTCCAGTACTTTTATAATTTTATATGTTTCTATAAGATCCCCCTCATCCTTCTAAACTCCAGTGAATACAAGTCTTTTCAATCTTTCCTCATGTGACTGTCCCGCCATCCCAGGGATCAATCTCGTGAACCTACGCTGCACTGCCTCAATCACAAGGATGTCCTTCCTCATTCTCCTGCCTTCTCCCCATAACTTCTGACACCCGTACTAATCAAGAATCTATCCATCCCTGCCTTAAGAATATCCATTGACGGCCTCCACAGCCTCCTGTGGCAAATAATTCCACAGTCACCAACTTCACTCAATTTTTTCAAGCTTGTCTGAATTGTTTGCCACGCTATCTTTGCCTCTGAAGCAGTTCTGCAACTTTATCTTCTGCAGAGTCTAATTCTCTTACAACGCGCTGCAGTTCCTTTAGCTGGAAGCCCTTACCACAGTGATGCAAGTTGCACTGCTAGCAACCAATTCTGCACCAAACTGAATATCATCACAGCTTGTCCAAAATGGAAAATAAGATGGCGACTTACGAACCGAACCCACTTCAGCAGAAGACACGCAACTATCTCAAATCCAAATTACGTGCTCCACGTTAGACAAGCGTGGGCTGGCTGGTGGAATTTTCTCTGAATTTTCTACCTCAAAGAGTTTTCTCTGACAACAATCTCTTGAATTTCTCTTCTTTCATAATTTGAGCATGTCTTGCTGTATTCCCTCCTCATGGGGACAGAAGGACAGCTCAATTCCAGCATATGCAGGAATAACTAGAACAGGGGTGGGGAACCTGCGGCCTTAAGGTCGCATGCGGCCTTCTAGGCCATTAAGTGCGGGTGGCCTTTTGAACGAATCCAAATTTTATAGCACAAATCTTTTTATTTTTATTAATATGTTTTTGTTCGTCTTTTATTATTTGTATTTTAACCATAAAATGAACGTATTTAAAATACCAAAGCGTCAAAGAAGATTCAATAAAATAATCCTATATTAAATTGAAGTTTCTTGGATGCGGCATTAGATTACAGCTAACTTAATGCAGCCTTCCAACATGAAAAGGTTCCCCTGAACTAGAACATGAGATAAAACACAGGGGCAGAATTAGGCCGTTAGGCCCATCGAGTCCGCTCCGCTATTCGATCACGGCTGATCTATTTTTCCCTCTCAACCGCATTTCCCTGCATTCTCCCCATAACCCTTATACCCTTATAATCAAGAATCTGTCAATCTCCACCTTCAAAAATACCCAAAGACTTGGCTCTCACGACCTTCAGTGGCAAAGAATTCCACAGAATCACCAGCCTCCGACTAAAAGAAATTCCTCCGCATCTCTTTTCTATAGGTATTCTGAGGCTGTGCCCTCTGGTCCATTGCTCTCCCCCTAATTCTCTCCACATCCACTCTCTCCAGGCCCACCTCTCCCGGTTCACAAATACCCAATGACAGTGGCGCAGCGGTAGAATTGCTGCCTTAGTGCCAGAGATCAAGTTCAATCCTGACTACGGGCGCTGTCTGTGTGGAGCTTGCATGTTGTTCCTGTGACCGCGTGGGTGTCCCCCGAGTGCTCCGGTTTCCTCCCAAATCCCAAAGAAGTGCGGGTTTGTAGGTTAATTGGCTTCTGTAAAATTGTCCCCAGTGTGTACTATAGAACTAGTGGGCAGGTGATCGCAGGTCGGTGTGGACTCGGTGGCCTGAAGGGCTTGTTCCCACACTGTGCTTCTAAACTGAATTTGGCTTCCACTGTTGCCTGTGGAATGAGATTCACTACCCTCTGGCTAAAGAAATTCCTCTTCATCTCCATTCTAAAGGTATGTTATTTTATTCTGAGACTGTGCCCTCTGGTCCTAGACGCCCCATTATCTCATTATTACTTACCAGATACCACTGCAGTGAAAACTTGGGGTCATTTGGCTCAATGTAAGTGTCACGCTTTGTTCTTCTTTTCGAAACTTGCTGTTCCAGCCATTTGACCTATTTACAAAAATAAAAGAGCATATTACAGCAAAATATTCCATACAGTAAACAATCCATCTCTGAAGGACAGTCCTTTCAAGATCCTCCTTCATGTCTACAAAGCCCTCAATGGGCTTTTCCCCACCTACATTAAAAGTCTGCTCACCCACCACACCACCTCCAGGTCCCTCAGATCGGCCGACTTGGGGTTGCTGAACATCCCGCGGTCTAGGCATGAGCTCAGGGGCGACCGACCACATCTTTGCGGTTGCAGCTCCTAGACTGTGGAACAGCATCCCCCTTCCCATAAGAACTGCCCCCTCCATCAACTCCTTTAAGTCGAGACTAAAAACTAATCTCTACTCCCAAGCCTTTCTTGACGGCCTCTGAGCGAGGGCTATATGTATGTAGTGATGTTTGTATTTAATCTATGAACCACTGTTGTTTGTTATACTATTCTTATACCAATGTAAAGCACTTTGGCCAACAGGAGTTGTTTGTTAAATGTGCTATAGAAATAAAGTGACTTGACAGGCAGCATCTATAGAGAGAAGGAACTCTCGACCCAAAACGTCACCCATTCCTTCTCTCCAGAAATGCTGCCTGTCCCAGCTGAGTTAAGGGCCTGTCCCACTGTACGAGGTAATTCAAGAGCTCACCCGAGTTTAAAAAAAATCAAACTCGTGGTAAGTACGTAGAATGTATGTAGCGGCTACGTCGGAGATCGTGGACGTCTCGTAGCAGCTCATAACGCTAACGGCAGGTACTCGGGGAAACGTGGTAACTCGTGAAGTTTTTTCAGCACTGTGAAAAATGTCCACGAGAGCCCCGAGTACCTACGGACGGCTAGTACCGTAATTCTCCGAGTTCGAATCAGGGGAAACTCAGGAGAACTTTTGAATTACCTCGTACAGTGGGACAGGCCCTATACTCCAGCAGTTAGTGCTTACCTTCGATTTAAACCAGCACCAGCAGTTCTTTCCTGCACATCTCTGAAGGACATTGCAGATAAGCTATTGTTTAACTGAAGTTAGAAAAACAGCTAATGCACAAATTGAGGGGAAGGAAAAGGTGGTGGATTTTGGATTTTGTTCAGAAAACTAAAGTATGAAAAGTTTACAAATAAAGGCTTTGTTTTTGAATTACAAAATGGTTCAAAACTATTTGGTCAAATGGAAATGCAGCCTTTGATAACTTGATGATTACACGTTTGGGCATTTAGAATCAGAGGCGCCCAGCATGGAAACAGATCCTTTGGCCCACTCTGTTCATGCTAACCAAGTTGGCATTCTTGCTACTGAGGGAGTGCAGTGTAGGTTCACCAGATTAATTCCCGGGATGGCGGGACTGTCATATGTTGATAGAATGGAGCGGCTGGGCTTGTATACTCTGGAATTTAGAAGGATGAGTGGGGATCTTATTGAAACATATAAGATTATTAAGGGTTTGGGCAGGAAACATGTTCCCGATGTTGGGGGAGTCCAGAACCAGGGGCCACCTTAAGATTAAGGGGTAAGCCATTTAGTTGTGAATCTGTGGAATTCTCTGCCTCAGAGGCCGGTGGAGGCTGGTTCTCTGGATGCTTTCAAGAGAGAGCTAGACAGAGCTCTTAAAGATAGCAGAGTCAAGGGATATGGGGAGAAGGCAGGAATAGGGTACTGATTGCGGATGATCAGCCATGATCACATTGAATGGCTCTGCTGGTTTGAGGGGCCGAATGGCCTACTCTTGCACCTATTGTCTATTTAACTGGAGAAGCGATTTTGGCCACATAGTTAAAGTAGTGTGAGTAAATGCCCCACAAGCACACAGGCTCAGAACCATGGCTTCAATAAGGAGAATTTCAACTTATCAGTAGGAGCCCTATGACACTCAGCTACAATAAATGGGCAGCACGTTGGCGCAGCGGTAGAGTTGCTGCCTTGCAGCAGCAGAGGCCCGGGTTCGATCCTGACTACGATGCTGTCTGTACTGAGTTTGTACTTTCAGCCCATGACCTGCGTGGATTTTCTCCTGGATTTCTGGTTTCTTCCCACACTCGTGCGGGTTTTCGCTTCAATGACATTGGCAAAATTGTAAAATTGCCCCTAGTGTGCGTGGGGATTGCTGGTCGACACGGACTCGGTGAGCCGAAGGGCCTGTTTCCACACTACATCTCGAAACTAAACTAATTTCTTGAAAAGATAACCAACAAGAAATCACACTTTTTTTTCGATCCTTTCTTACTATTATCGACAAGACATCTAAAATTGGCCACTTATACATTTTGATAAGCTCACCAAGAGCTGTGACCAAGTTATTTCAGCGTTGAAAAATCTATTCGGAGACACCAACATTTTAGCTGATGAGTTATGGACAAGGGAAATCACGGAGGTTTTGTGCTTGCATAAGAGATAATCTAATAATGAAGTACATTAGCCCAACATCAGGATAATTCATAGCAGCCACGCAATCACAAATGGCATCATCTCGAGGGTATGCACTGCCACGTACACACGCTTAGCGTCGACCCAAGGATAGGCCACTGTCGTCTTGCTAATGAACATTTCAGTACCCAGCAGGATATCTTCGCTGCTTGTCCCAAACGGCTAATTATTTCAGGATCCCTTACACAAATCAGCAGAAGACCCACTGTTCTACATTAAAGTTTACAATTTAGTTTATTGTCACGTGTACCAAGGTACAGTGAAAAGCTTTTTGTTGCGTGCTATCCAGTCAGCAGTAAGGCAATACATTATTACGCTTATGCCATAGATATGCGAGAAGGGAATAACTTTTAGTGCAAGGTAAAGCCAGCAAAGTCCGATCAAGGATAGTCCGAGGGTCACCAATGAGGTAGACAGTAGTTCACGACTGCTCTCTGGATGTGGTAGGAAGATTCATTTGCCTGATAACAGCTGAGAAGACACCGTCCCTGAATCTGGAGGCGTGCGTTTTCACACTTCTATACCTTTTGCCCGAAGGGAAAGGGGAGAAGGGGGAATGGCTAGGGTGCGACTCATCCTTGATTATGCTGCTGGCCTTGCCGAGGTAGCGTGAGGTATATATTGAGTCAATGGAAGGGAGGTTGGTTTGTACGATGGTCTGGGCTGCGTCTACAATTCGCTGCAATGTCTTGTGGTCTTGGATACTTGGATGGAGCTGTTCCCAAACCAAGCCATGATGCATCTTGATAAAATGCTTTCTATGCTGCAACCTGTGGGTGAGTGAGAGTTGTAGGGCACATGCTGAACTTGCTGAGCCTTCCAAGGAAGTGGTGTGCTTTCCTGGAGGTTGGTTCAATATGGGTAAACCAGGAGATGTTGATGGTGATGTTGACTTCTATGGATTTCTAGTTTTCAACCATCTCCACTTCGGCACCATCAATGCAAACTGGGGAATGTGTACATCTTATCCAGATTAGACACGCATGGGCTGGCTGGTGGAATTTTTGGCGTGGAAGTTTTTTACCTCAGAGTTTTCTCCCTTATCCATTCCTTGAATGTCTCAGTGATTCCAAACAAACATTTTTTCATGTTTGAGCAGGACTTGCCATACTCCTTGAAGTTTAGCTCAATATTATATTGGTGAACAAAACGCAGTACAAGGCAAATACATATTTTAATTAAAATACAAAATGCTGAAAATAAGCAGCAGGCCATGCAGCATCTCTGGAGAGCGAATCGCTTCATGTTTCAGGTCAAAGACCTTCTATCAAAACTGGTGCAAAGCAGAAATCAAGTATTAAACTGAATAGAAGGGGTGAGAGTGAAATAAAGAAAGTGACTGTGCAATAGAGTGGAACGCAAGTGGCTGAATAAGACAAGTGGTGACACAGAATGCTGGAATCTTGAGCAAAACAAATTGCTAGAAGAACTCAGCGGGTCTTTAACCCAGCATCTGCAGTTCCTTCCTATACATGGATCCATGTTCTCCTGAGATGTTGCCTGACCCACTGAGCTACTTCAGTGCAGTCTCGTCTGACCAACATCAGCAACTTGGAGGGTCTAGGAATATGTGACAACAAACTCATCTGATTCTGCATCTGGGATGCCAGGGTGGGAAAATGGAAGGTGATAAGTAACCATCTGTTTTCAATGAAGCAACTTTGAGAAATGTGAGAACCCAGCAACTTTCAGAAATAAAAATCAGAGTATCAGTTAGTAACAGCCTGAGGGCGATCAGGCCACACAAAAAAATACAGTGACCCTTTTGAAAAAGAAAATGTGCGTGTCCTTCTGGATTTAGACAGCAGCTGCACATTCACAAACCAAAACTGTGACTTAAGGAAATATTCCACTCCTCGTTATTGAAAAATATTTATATGATAGAGTCATTCAGCGTGGAAACAGGCCCTTCGGCCCAACTTGCCCACTCCGACCAAACGTGCCTCATCTACACCAGTCCCACCTACCTGCGCCTGGCCCACATCCCTCAAAACCTATCCTATCCTGTCTAAATGTTTCTTAAAAGTTGCGATAGTACCTGCCTCAACTCTTCTGGCAGCTTGCTCTATACACCCAACAACCTGTGTAAAAAAAGTTACACCTCATGTTCCTTTTAAATCTTTCACCCCTCACCTTAAACTAACGATCCCTGGTTCTCAATTACCACTCTGGACAAAAGACTGTGCATTTACCTAATCTATTCTTCTCATGACTTTGTACACCTCTATACGATCACCCCTCGTCCTTCTGCGCTCCAAGGAATAAAGTCCTAGTCTGCTCAACCTCTCCCTATAACCGAGGTCCTCGAGTCCCAGCAACCATGTAAATAATTTCTGCAACCCTTTCGAGCCTGGTAACATCTTTCCTATAACATGGTGACCAAAAATGAACACAATACTCTACATGTGACCTCACCAACAGCTTACATAATTGCAACATGACCTCCCAAAGAAAGACACAAAAAGCTGGAGTAACTCAGGACAGGCAGCATCTCTGTAGAAGGAATGGGTGACGTTTTGGGTTGAGACCCTTCTTCTATCTTCGGTTTAAACCAGCATCTGCAGTTCCTTCCTATATATGACCTCCCAACTTCTAGAATACTCTGACTGCTGAAGAACAATGTGCTGAGACCTTTCTTGACCACCCCATCTATCTGTGATGCCATTTTCAAGGAACTCCTAGATTCCTCTGCTCTACAACACTCCCCAGAGCCTACCATTCACTGTGTAGGTCCTGCCCTTGGTAGACTTCCCAAAATGCCACAGCTCACATTTCTCCGTATTACGTTTTAGAAGGATATGAGGGACCACATTGAAACTTAAGAAACAGTGAAAGGCCTGAATAGAGTTGATGTTTCCACTAGTGGGAGGGTCTAGGACCAGAAGCCATAGCCTCAGAATAAAAGGATGTACCGTTAGAAAGACGAGGAGGAATATCTTTAGTCAGAGGGCGGTGAATCTGTGGAATTCATTGCCACAGAAGGCTGTGGAAACCGTCAATGGGGAACTTTAAGACCGAGATTGGCAGATTCCTGATTAGTGTGGATGTCGAGCGTTAATGGAGAGAAGGCAGGAGAATGGGGTTGAGAAGGAAAGATAGTTTGGCCGTAATTGAATGGCGGAGTAAGCTTGATGGGCCGAATGGCCAAATTCCTCTCCTAGAACTTATGATCATAAATTTCATCAACCAATCCTCAGCCCACCTGCCCAACCAATCAAGATCCCGACAATCATTTTTACTATCTACGCTACCACCCGCTTTAGTATCATCTATAAACTCGTTAATCATACCTAGTACAATATAAATATTTACTACAATACTATCTATTACATACTATTGTACCTAGTACGATATAAATATATATTTATATAGTACAATATAAATATATATATATTGCTATATAATACTATATAAATACATATTTATATAGGTGAACAAAGGCATAATTTAATTAAATTTGAAGACATGAGCAAAAAAACTGATGTGATTTCCACGCTAACTTAGAAACATCCAAGTGGAATAAATCAGCTATTAATAAAAACAATTTACATCATTTTTCTTTTATCATAATTACATTTAAAGCTTCATACTTTGATCTCATGGTCCATGCTTTGCTAAGGTTATAACAGATAGAAGTTTCATCTGCCAGTGATTCAATTCTTTGATCCTCACGCACTGTAAATTCGCTTTTAAACTGTAACTAAAATTCTAGTTCCAGGGACATCCATTCCTGAAACTGGGAAGGCGTGGATGATACAACACATATTTTCCCGGGTGTCTGCTCTTTTGATTATGGTCATGTGTACTAAACAGTTATCAAGCGATAGTGTGGGGAGAGAAAACAAGAGTGAACAAAATGCTCGAGCTCCATTGTGTTGGTGCAAAGAAATGCCACTTGTCGAAGATTTCATTGATTCAACAGCAATACTTAGCAGAGGAGAGCCTTTATGGGCCTGTCTCACTTACGCAATTTTTTTCGGCGATTGCTGGCACCCGTCATAGTCGCAGCAGGTCTCCGAAAATTTTTGACATGTTGAAAATCCAGCGACGACCAGAAAAAGGTACGACTCTTTGGGCGACTTCTCACGACCATACAGGCATCACGTGTCGACATGTCGCGGGGTGACTCCTGTTTGGTCGTGAGTAGTCGCCAAAAGAGTCGTACCTTTTCCTGGTGGCCGCTGGATTTTCAGCATTTTGTGGTGCCTGTAAAAGTTGTAAACACTGCCCAGTGCATCATCGGCTCTGACCTCCCTACCATCAAGGGGATCTATCACAGTCGCTGCCTCAAAAAGGCTGCCAGCATCATCGAGGACCCACACCATCCTGGCCGGAGGAGACAAAGACAGCCTCTACGCGGCCTCCTCCACGAGTAGCTTACAGGCTCATAAGCCCACAAAGCGAAACCAATGTCTTTACCGCGTCTGCAGACCGCTAAAAGCCATGCCTCCCCAGGCCAGGCTGCACCGTTAAATGCCGCCAACTGTCGAGGTTTAGCGCTACTGCAGCTCAATGTTGAAGGCCTGACCACCGCCAAGCTCAACATCATCGAACAGATTGCCATAAAAATTTAAAAAAATCCTGGCCACACACTCATCTCTCCGCTGCCATCAGGTAGAAGGTACAGGAGCCTGAAATCTGAAACATCCAGGTTCAGGAATAGCTGCTTCCCCACAGCCATCAGCTATTAAACACAACTTCAAACAAACTATGAACTATAACAACCTATTGCACTTTATCTGTGTATTTATGTGTGTGCGTGTATATTTTATTTTTATCTGTATTTATGACTACAATATTCTGTCGTGCTGCAGCAATGCAAGAATTTCATTGTCCTATCTGGGACACATGACAATAAACTCTCTTGACTTGACGTGTCTTGAGTCCAAGGGTTCATTTTGACTAGTTACATTGTCCGCTTTCAGCGTTTGCTCCTTTTCCTTTAATTTCGAGGTCATTCAAAACCCAGCAAGTTTTACAAACCCACGATGGGCATCTAGCGTGCATTACTTGATAAATCATTTTATTTTGGTGCCGGGAGTGATGATTTGGTCTACAAAGAAATCTAATCTGGACTAATTCATAACAAGAGGCCAATTGTTTGAGGACATTGCAAGGACTATAACAAAGGGTCTGCCTAACTGCTGACTGCTTTCTGCAGTCAAATAAAAACATTTGCCTCCAAGATAGAAGATTCCTCTCCCTGTCCTCTATTAATTTAGAAGGCCATCTTGGCTTCATTAAATAAGTCAGATATTTTCTGTCATTGCTTTTCGGCACAAACACAAGAGATCAATTCTCTGCAAGAGAAAACAGATTTGAATAATCCCGGTCGAATATAAATTGGTGCTTGAAAATGGTAAAATATACAAAGCACCCATTCAGGGACCATGTATCATATTCCCATGGTATAAACTGCAGTAGAGGGCGATCGTGTCGCTGAACACCTGCGTTCAGTCTGCCTGGACCTACCTGATCCTCCGATTGCCAAACACTTTAATTCCGCTTCCCATACTAACCTTTCTGTCCTAGGCCTCCTCCATTGTGAGAGTGATTGGAGGAGCAGTATCTCTTATTTCACTTGGGCACCTTACAACCCAGTGGTATGAATATTGATTCCTCTAACTTCAAGTAACCTGTGCACTCACTCACTCTCTCTCTCCATCCCTCCCCCACTCAAGTCGCACCAGCTTCTCGTTCTCACCCAGCGACCTGTTAAAAATGGCCCGTTTCCTGTATCATCGTTACTTTTCTGCATATCTTTCATTCATTGTTCTCTCGCTCTCTCTGCATCATCGATTATATCTCCCGTTTCCCTTTCCTGTGCCTTTCAGTCTGAAGACGGGTCTCGACCCGAAACGCCACCCATTTCTTCTCTCCAGAGATGCTGCCTGTCCCGTTGAGCTGCTCAAGCATTTTGTGTCTATCAGAGTGCAGCCTCAACTTGAAGTCGCAAGCAAGAAAGACCATGGACTTCATGGATAGGAAAGGTTTAGGTCCTCTGAGGGAGCGCTGTATGTATGTATTTATGTATGTATTGTTAGATCTATGTACCACTGTATGAAGCACGTTAGTACCTGCACTGATGTAAAGCACTTTGGTCAACGAGAGTTGTTTTTAGTTGTGCTATAGAAATAAAATTGACTTGACTTGACTTGACTAGAAGGACATGAGCCAAACGCAGGCAAGTGGAACTAGTTTAGATGGGGCATCTTGGAAACAGTGGACTAGTGGACTGTTTCCGTGCTGTATAACTCCATGATTAAGACCCATAAAAGAAAAGGAACTGTAGTTCATGCCAAGACTTGTTGAGGGACAGACCAACACCCAAAATCTCTGCTGCAGATCATTCCATTGGCATTATAGCAGCCAGTATGTCCCAATTCTTCCTTCCCGCAGCAACCAGCTGTTTGGAAGCAAATGAGATGGTGTTCATTTCAACTGCTATTATTGGAAAACACTTTGCACCCACCTGCTGCTGCACTTCAAACACATGGCAGATTGCAACATGCCCCAAGGACTACTTGTTCCAGTGATTGAGGAACCTGAGCAAGTGCCAATGCGCTGCTTAACTGGTCAACTTAAAGTGAGGGTGATTGCCAGGGTTATGAGTTATGCCAGCAGCAATGAGCAATAGAAGACCGTGAGACCAGAGAAGGGTAATGTACAGCATTCCCCCCCATGGGCATAGGACACTTCCCCTTTGGAAGACCTTCCCAGGACAGGAGTCTTGTTCAAGCCCCGACCCATTCTTCACTCTTCAGCCTTGCAGAGGCGGATGCCAGGAATATGCACACTTCTCGAGGAAGACTGCATCTAATCAGCACATATGATAAACCTGAAGATGCTTGGTTGAACAGTCTCATGCACAAATTATTATAGCAATTAAAATCCAAGCTCACACTTGTTTCCTGTTAATTTATTATTTATAGATTGGCAATCTTATTATGCCAAACAGGTCAAATTTTCCCCCAAACAGGTGCATCTACATACATGTCCTCATCAGGGAACCAATTATTCTTGTGTAGCAAGGAACTGCAGATGCTGGTTTAAACTGAAGATAGGCACAAAATGCTGGAGTAACTCAGCGGGACAGGCAGTATCTCTGGAGGGAAGGAATGGGTGACATTTCGGGTCGAGACCCTTCTTCAGACTTGACCCGAAATGTCACCCATTCCTTCTCTCCAGAGATGCTGCCTGTCCCGCTGAGTTACTCCAGCATTTTGTGTCTATGACCAATTATTTTTGTTATGAATGTGGTGATCCATTACAAGACCACTTGGATCAAGAGGTAGATACTCAGCGGGTGAGGCAGCATCTATGAAGCGAAGGAAAAGCTGACGTTTCGGGTCGAGACCCTTCTTCAGATTTTTCCAGCATCTGCAGTTCCTTCTTAAACACTTGGATGAAGAGGCTCTGTTGTGTGTTGAGCAGTTGCACCCCTCGCCATTTCAAAACAGATCACTGCTTGCTGGTTTTAATATATTTAATAGTAGTTTCTTAGCCAAAATAATTTCCTTTTGGCAATTCAAATGTCGGAAAAGTCTTCAGCAATTGAAGAGTAACTTCCTGGTTCTGCAATGAGTAATCCAGGAACATTCATAATCAAATGAACATTCGCAAGTAATTTACTTCAAAGACTTGCTTGTTAGTTTTAATATATTAAAAGACAGAAAAAGATAAGAGTGTGCCTGCGCAATGTTATTGGAAGCAAGGGGCATTGATTGAACACTGTTGAAACAATGGACTGGAGTAGA
Source organism: Okamejei kenojei (assembly GCA_035221665.1). Classification (NCBI taxonomy): domain Eukaryota; kingdom Metazoa; phylum Chordata; class Chondrichthyes; order Rajiformes; family Rajidae; genus Okamejei; species Okamejei kenojei. The sequence continues at coordinate 9,730,542 of CM069169.1, read as the reverse complement.
GAGGGAGTGAACAAATACTTCCACGTGAAGCTCCTCAGGATAATTGTGTGCCTGTGGCAACGAAAATCACAAATAACTTCCTTATCCAGACCCACCACAGCAAGTGAGCAGAGCTACAGTGTGTGTAGGAAAGAACTGCAGATGCTGGTTAACAACAAAGAGAGACACAAAATGCTGGAGGAACTCAATGGGACAGGCAGCATCTCTGGAGAGAAGGAATGGGTGACGTTTCGGGTGGAGACCCTTCTTCAGACGGAGAGGGAAAATTTAGGGAGAGGGAGCTAAATGGGTGTCAGAGGTTACTGGGAGAAGCCACGGTGGCGCAGTTGTTGCCTTACAGTGCTTGCTGCGCCAGAGACCCGGGTTCGATCCCGACTACGGGTGCTGTCTGTACGGAGTTTGTACTTTCTCCCCGTGACCGCGTGGGTTTTCTCCGAGATCTTCGGTTTCCTCCCACACTCCAAAGACGTATGGGTATGTAGGTTAATTGGCTCGGTGTAAGTGTAAATTGTCCCTAGTGTGTGTAGGATAGTGTGAATGTGCGGGGATCGATGGCCGGCACGGACTCGGTGGGCCGAAGGGCCTGTTTCCGCGCTGTATTTCTAAACTAAAAACGGGGTTGGGAGGGAGATAGATCAGCCGTGATTGAATGGCGGAGTAGACTTGATGGGCCGAATGGCCGAATTCTGCTCCTATCATTTATGATCTGATGATGATCTCTGCACACCTGGCAGGGTGGATGGTTTGTCCTGTGACAGCTACACTTGGCGTTTCTATTTTGATCTGACAGAATGTCAGCATACAGGGTGGGTCTTTAATTACAAGGCAGTTTACACACAATGAGAAGACTATAGAGGAAGGTGAACAGCTTTCACAGTGATCGCCAGACAAAGTGTGGATTAAGTACAAAGCAAGTTGCAGCTTTGCTCTCTTCGCATGCAAATCTCAGGTTGCATGTTTGGCGTGCATTGTTTGCCTTTGCCAGCTGCTTCCTGCTGGGTACGTTCACGGGGAAATAAACTTAATAATAAAGCCTTTGTACTTCAAAATCCACCCATCCCCGCTATTGTTTCCTTAACTGGCTAATTTACCTCAGCGTCTCGCTGAATGGGGATAGTTATGGCAACATAGCAGAGGCAGCAAACACAAATAATAAACATTCAGGAAGCTTTCTGGAATCTCCACCCCTCCCGACTCTCAGTTCAGAGAGGTCTCTGCACCAATTACTCTTGACGTGCCACGGCCAAGTTGAACCCTCGGCCCACCTCAAAACTTCTATGTGCACTCTGGGGTAAGATAAGCGACGGAGAAATGCGTGAGAAGGAACTGCTGGTTTAAACCGAAGATAGACACAAAAAGCTAGAGTAACTCAGCGGGGCAGGCAGCATCTCTGGAGAGAAGGAATGGGTGACGTTTCGGGTCGAGTGGTGAACTAAAGGTTTAGGCGAATAGATGATGGGCATTTTACAAGATGGTCAATCAACGTTTCCTTTCCCCAATACAGAGAAAATCATGTTCTGATCGCCAACTGCAATAAACTAGATAAGTGCATCGTAATCACTGCTTCACTGTGGAGTGTGTTGGGTTCCAGGATGGTGAGTGGGAAAGTAAAAAAGCACATACGCAGCCTCCAAATCAAGTTGCATTAAGGGCCTGTCCCACTTATGGCCCTGTCCCACGGTACGAGTTCATTCCAAGAGTTCTCACGAGTTTGGCCTGATTCGAACTCGGAGATTTATGGTAATGGCCGCTCGTCGGTACTCGCGGTTCTCGTGGACATTTTTCAACATGTTGAAAAATCTTCACGCGTCTTCCCGAGCTTACCTGCCGTTAGCGAGTCTTCCCGAGTACCTGCCGTTAGCGTTGCGAGCCGCTAAGAGACGTCCCCGAGCTCCGACGTACCCGCTACGTTCATTCTCCATGCTTACCACCGAGTTTGATTTTTTTTTTAAACTTTGGAGAGCTCTTGGAATGAACTTGTACCGTGGGACAGGGCCATTAGGCTATTTTTAGGCGACTGCCGGCGACTGTTATAGTCGTAGCAGGTCACCGAAAAAACAGCGACTGGAGCTCCCCGTCGACATAGAATAAATACTTTAACAACAGCAACAAAAAAAATGTAGTCAGCACTGGCGACAACCTATGCCGCCTGGCGACAACCTACGACAGCACCTACGTCAGGAGAAGTCAAACTACGCTCATTGGCGTCAAACCCACAGTCGCCAACTGTCTCCGAAAATATTTGAACATGTTAAAAATCCAGCGGCGACCAGAAAGTCGCTACGACTCTGTGGGCGACTGAGGAGATTCCTCATGACCATACAGGCGACACCCGTAGTCGCCTAAATAAAACACCTAAGTGGGACAGGCCCTTTATTCTATTTACTCGGGTAGTGGAGGCTTCAAGGAATTAACGCCTCTCAATAAAGTGCAACAAAACATCGTTCAGTTTTGAACAGACGATAGGTTTAACAGCACTTTGTGAGTCCATGCAATTTGTACGAGCCCTTGTAGCAGTTCCTCCCAACAGCATTATTCACTGTGTTCTCAATGTCATTGGGACACAGCTGGTTTAAGTGTTGCTTCCAAAAGTTATTTAATCCAACTAAGTAGCACAACAGGATCCATCCTAGATATGAATAATGGGATCTGCTCCAGGGGCCGTACATTCACCATTATTTATAGAGAAGACATAGGTTTGAGGTGAGGGAGGAAAGACAGGATCCTGAGGGGCAACTTTTTTTTTTAACATACAAAGGTGATAGGTATATGGAATGAGCTGCCAGAGGAGGCGCGTCCTATCACAATGTTTAAAAAACATTTGGGGTGGTGGAAGATTGCAACCTTCACTGTTTCGACGAATGCAATCAACCTGGCGTGCACAATCAAATAGAACAAGTTGTCCTACAACTTTAGGCTGTGCACGTCGTACGCAAGAAGAAGAAGAAAAACATTTGGACAGGTACATGGATAGGATAGGTTTATAGGGATACGGGCCAAACGCAGGCAGGTGAGACTAGTGTAGATGGAGAAACTCAGCGGATGCAGCAGCATCTATGGAGCGAAGGAAATAGGCAACGTTTCGAGCCGAAACGTTGCCTATTTCCTTCGCTCCATAGATGCTGCTGCACCCGCTGAGTTTCTCCAGCACTTTTGTCTACCTTCGATTTTCCAGCATCTGCAGTTCCTTCTTAAACACTAGTGTAGATGGGGCAAGTTGAGCCGACGGGCCTGTTTCCATGCTGTATGGCTCTATGATATCTGACACTATCTTATAAGTGAGCGATAATGCCTGGCCTTGCCTGCAAGACGCTGCACCTCAAAATCAAACGTTTTTATATGCACTTAATCGATTCGATTCAATGGAAAGATGCTTCTGCTTGTTTCCCAGTTGAAAATTTGTTTTTGTTTTTTTGAACATGGGAACTAAAGGGCCTGTCCCACCAGCATGCAACTGCATGCGGTGAGCGCGACCAAACGTGGTGGCTTGAGTCCTCGCGGGGCCGGTCCCACTTCCAACCTTGGAGCCGTTTGGCAGGCCGAGTGAATTTGGACGTCGCAAGGCGTCGAACGGTTACGTCATCACGCAACGGCATGCACTAGGCGTACGCCGTCAAGACACAGTGCATGGCGTCGAGACACTGCATACGGCGTCGAGACGCTGCGTACGTCCTCAACTGCGCGGGATTTTTGAACGGTCAGTTTTTCGGAGCCCCGCGTGATGTCGGGACCAGCCCTGCACAACTCCGGCGATCGAAGTGGGACCGGCCCCGCGAGGCCGTACGGCTCAAGCGACCTCGTCATGTCGCGCTCGCCACATGCAGTCGCATGCTGGTGGGACCGGCCCTTAAGTAACAGCAAACAAGTTACAACCACCCAACCCAGCATAGGAACATTAGAGCAAGCAAATCCAATTATGAAACTCTCAAATTCCTCAGGAATAGTTTCCCAATCAGGAGGTGTGTTGAAACTAAAGCGCGTACTCAAAATACCACGGTAGAATATTCTGGTCACTCGGTAATTATTCATTGGGTTTCCGTGCGTCTAAATTCATTGCACCACTGGTATAATCTGCAGTAATTCTCAAATGGTAAACAACTTAATGCACTTTCTGCAAATACGACCCAAGGCTTGGTTAAAAAAATCTGATGGTTGCATTACTGGATATGCAGAATAGTGGTGTAGCGGATAGAGCTGCTGTCTCAGATTCGATCCTGACCCCGGGCGCTGTCTGGGTGGGGTTTGCACGTTCTTCCTCTGACTGTGCAAGATTCATCCGGGTGCTCCGGTTTCCTACGTCCTGGTGACATTCGGACTTATAGGTTAATCGGCCTCTGTAAATTGTCCCTAGTGCGCAGGGGGGTGGATGGAAAAGCGGAATAACATACAACTAGGCTGAGCTGGTGATCAATGGGACTCAATATTTTCAATAGAATTACACAGTGGCGCAGCAGTGGAGTTGCTGCCTTACAGCGGGGCCAGAGACCCGGGCTGACTGTGGGTGCTTGTCTGTACGGAGTTTGTACGTTCTCCCCGTGACCTGCGTGGGTTTTCTCTGGGATCTCTGGTTTATTCCCACATTTCAAAGATGCGCAGGCTTGGTATAATTGTAAACTGTCTCTAGTGTATTTAGGACAGCGTTAGTGTGCAGGGATCATTGGTCGGCACGGACTCGATGGGCCGAAGGGACAGTTTCCGCGTTGTATCGCCAAACTAAACTAAAATGAAGAGCATGATTGTAGTCCCACTAATGTGTAAATGTATCGAAATCCATGCACTTACCTGGGAATATCGTCCCATATAATAAACTAATTCACAGGTTATTAGAAACAACAACAGAAAGGACCAAATGTGGTTGAGACGTACCTGGGGTGCCCGCCGCAGTCTCATGTGATGGTGAACATGGGCATTCAATGATCGTTTCACTACTCCTTGATGCCGAAAATGATGGTAATCATCGAAAATCTGCAGGACATACATAATATTCAAACATTATAAATTTAATATTGAAAAAACCCAGCCATAGCCTTGATGCCACAGAGAATTACGCAAGACAGAACTATTTTAGTGGCTGATACCAGTCAAGATAACCAGACGAATAACCAACAACACAAACTTGACATGTCTTCATTCAATCTGCTTCAGTTTCTGTATGTTGTGTATTTTACAAATGATTAACTGCCTCAACATTTAACTAATAGAAGGCCAGGTCATCAAATGGCAAAGGTGCTTTTTTATGGCATTGATATTAATTGTTCCCCGTCTTTCCTGGTGAGATCAGCATCAAACACATACCGGTTTGCCTTGTTCCAGTGATCCGTCTACACCGTAGCAAGTGTGGATGAGTTATTCCACCATGAAGGGGAACCACAGCTGACTATCCATTTCCATTAAGGTCGGCATCTGATACCACACCCAGGTTTTTTCCCTACCATTGGTCAAGAACACAAGGCAAACAGTAAACCAAAAAGCCCTCAAACCTGCGTGACCATTTTGCAGGATTATTAGATGCAATGTTGGCATATATACGTGCGACGACCGCAGGCAATATGTGCTGTCAGGCTTGCGCCAACTTGGCTGATCAAAACTTTTCCCTGTATGAAGAATCAACACCCAAGGCATATATATATATACACCAGCTTGACTCTGCCTTCAGGGAAAATGAGGGGGCAGGGAAGCAAGCGGGCCTGTGAATGAAAGTGAGTCATTCCATTCATTTGGGATTCGCACTGACTACCAGCCATGGGCAATAGACTGGAACAACTCCCACCAACAACCAAGACTGGTTTATCTTGGACCATATGCGTCTCCCAAAAGTAAAGCACTTGTTAATGGCTGTAAATTATTACTAAATAATATTAATACAACATCCTGCAAAGCCTGCAAGAGACTTTTATTCTTCAGCTTTAAAACAGGCGTGAAAGGTTTCTCTGCTGATTGGAGATGCCATTTTTAAAGCGCACACCACCACTTGGGTTCAACTTTGAGCTTTCAGCAAAACTTCAATTATGGATAAAGTAGATCAACACAAATTAAATATTGGCAATATTAAAAGAACTGAACAGATTATTGACAATCCTCCAAAAACAATAAACTTCTTGAGGAAGTGCAGGCAGCATCTATGGAGCGAAGGAAATAGGCAACGTTTCGGGCCCAAAACCCTTCTTCAGACTTTCTTAAACTTCTTGAGGAATATGCTTCCCATTCGCAAGACACTTTGGAGCAGAACACACAGAACATGACCTTATCTGAATTGGTGCATTTTTAAGCAAATCTGGGCCAGTTCATGGGTAAAAATGATTTCTACAAATATTATTAGGCCACGTAATTAAGTTTAGATTCATAAAAAGATGACTAAATTTGCGGCGTAAAGGAACTAGAAATGTAAACATACAAAATAAAATCAGTCAAGTCGACAATATCTTGAATTTAGGGAGCCACGAAATCTTCTCTTGCTAAGCCCATAAGACATAGGAGCAGAATTAGGCCATTCAGCCCATCAAGTCTGCTCCGCCGTTTGATCATGACTGACCAATTCTCCTGCCTTCTCCCCGTAACCTTTGACGCCCTTATTAATTAAGAACCTATTAATCTCTGCTTTAAAAATACTCAGTGACTAGGCCCTCACATCAGTCTGTGGCAATTAATTATATGGATTCACCACCCTCTGGCTAAAGAATGGTGCATAATTAGGCAACAATTTCTACAAGGTGAAAAATGAAGACAGTTTGTCCCATTTCAGTTCATCCAGTTTCTAAATCTCTGTTTCAGCGTCTGCGTCTGGTTAGATCGAGTTAGATAATCCTGCAAAATCTGGTTAGACTTTCACCACAGAGGCAGTGGAGAAGGCCTTGAGATGGCTCTGGATCAGGAGAGAAGGTCCATGGGGAGGAGCGAATGCCACCTGAACACAAGTCGTGGTCTGATCAACCACGGCTGGGTCGCCTGGGTGAGGGTGGCTGATGTTGAAAGACCCGAAACACCCAATGACCCCAGGTTACACCACTGATGATGTGTATAGGAGCATCAATAGATGTATTTTTTATCAGTTGTTTAAACCAAACATTTGTATCCCAAATGTACCACGTTGGAGCATCCCAACTACTGTATATTTCAAGAATATCTTCTGCATTTCACTTGCGCCTGATATATCCTCATATACAAGTAGAAAACTCTTGCCTTGCTGACAAGTCTTTCTGTGTAAGTCAGATTCAACAGTGGGGATTAGGCTTGTGGAACTGTACTGCAGAATTCAATGTTTAAATAAACATTTCCACTGATTTGCACAAAACAGTGTTTGAGGTGTTGTCAGACTTGAGGGCAGCACGGTGGCGTAGTGCTAGAGCTACTGCCTTAGTGCCAGAGACCCGGGTTCTGACTATGGGTGCTGTCTGTGCGGTGTTTGCATTTTCTCCCCGTGACCTACGTGGGTTTTCTCCAAGATCTTTGGTTTCCTCCTACACTGCAAAGACGTACATGTTTGTAGGTTAATTAGCTTAGTATGAATGTAAAATTGTCCCTAGTGTGTGCAGCGTAGTGTTAATATGCGGGGATCGCTGGTTGGCGTTGACTCGGTGGGTGCCTGTTTCCGTGTTGTATCTCTGAACTAAACCAATATAGGAATTGAAATAGGAGCAAATCTTCGCACTGAAATTGACAAAATAGATGAGCCTGAACAAATGATTAGGAAATGCTGAATATTGTGGGAATGCTGGAGTGACTAAGAAGCTCAGGCAGCATCTCTTTCCAGGTGAGACAGAGGTTCACATACACCTCTTCTAACCTCATCCACTGCCTCCAGCGTTCTTGATGCGGTCTTCGCTACATCAGGGAGACCAAGCGTGGACCATTTGTGAGTTGATTTGTACACCAGCATCTGCAGTTTCTTGTTTCTCTATATTACTGTTAATTTTAGGTGATGTGACAGTGCTCAATGCCCTGAGGATTGTAAGCTTTCAACAACAACCTGAACTAATCTGTTTAAGAAGGAACTGCAGATGCTGGAAAATCGAAGGTAGACAAAAATGCCGGAGAAACTCAGCGGGTGAGGCAGCATCTATGGAGCGAAGGAAATAGGCAACATTTCGGGTCGAGACCCTTCTTCAGACTAATCTGTTAGTCAATATAGAAATTGAAAATGCCATTTTACATCAATGTTTTTTTCAGGTTTACCTTCAAATCTGACTGCTCAGCCTCATTCACCAGTTAATTAAATAAACAAAGATAGACAAAAATGCTGGAGAAACTCAGCGGGTGCGGCAGCATCTATGGAGCGAAGGAAATAGGCAACGTTTCAAACTGATCAGTCTGAAGAAGGGTTTCGGCCTGAAACATTGCCTATTTCCTTCCATCCATAGATGCTGCCTCACCCGCTGAGTTTCTCCAGCATTTTTGTCGACCTTTGATTTTCCAGCATCTGCAGTTCCTTCTTGAAAAAATTAAATGAACAAAATGTCCAGGAATTAAAAATTGACTTGGCACAACATAATTGAAGACACAAGCAACTGCAGATGCTGGAATCTTGCGTAGAACACACACTGCTGGTGTTACACAGTGGGCCACGCATTGGAAACATGGATAGGCCGTTTTGGGTCAGAAACCTTCTATTCAATTCAATCGAAGACCTCAATTGACTTCAAACCAGGACTAGAGCATCTCGGCTGGTAACTCAGTAGAAGACCAAAGAAATGTTTGCACTGATCAAGGAACTATCATTAAATCAGAGTAATATTAACTTCCCAATTAAACTTTTCCAAGGGAAGCTGAAAAATTCTGCTCATGTTCCTTCAAAAAATAATAAAAAATTCAAATCATTGGTCCCAAAACTGGACATAATTTAGCTGATTTGATATGTGTGACAAATTTGTGTTTGCATGACCAAGAATACGGTCTGCACGTTAAAAAAGATTAATTTTGCCCATGGAAGCATTTCCTGGTTATTTAACACCATATAAGTTTGTGAAGGAGGGACCTGCAGATACTGGTTCAAACAAAAGTATAAGTTTAAAGGTAGACAAAAATGCTGGAGGAACTCAGCGGGTGAGGCAGCATCTATGGAGAGAAGAAACGTTTCTAGGTGACGTTTCGGGTTAAGATTTTTAAGTTTAAGTTTTGTTTAGAGATGTAGACTCTAATTTCTAGGCATGTACAATAATACTTTTCTTAAATCCACCATTTTGATTCCAGATGACAAGCTGAGAGGAAAAAAGGTCGTCTGCATATCACACCGAACCAAACATACAGAATGGGTTTAGCATTACACAAGTAAATAGCTTCTGGGCTCAGAATAAACTGCCAATAACAATATTGACAAGAATCATGCTTCCTGATATGCTCTTAATACTTGAGCCTTGTGTTGACATGGAATACATTAACATGACAAAATGGCACACAGAAAAAGGCCACGTCTCATTGAGGTTGTTGTGATAATGCAGTTTAAAAAACCGCACCTGCCCACCAAATACATCAATCATACTTAGTAGGAACTCAGTCACAGTTCAAACTTTGGAGTCAGACCCACTCTGGTGCGATCAGTGTCTTGTGTGCATTGAAAGCTGGCCACGGGCTGCAGTTGCATTGATCACAGAAACTTCAAAGGAAAAGACAAACAAAGCATGAAGAGAGAGTTCATGGACTCTGAAAACTGCGTTGACTTGCGTTGCAATCAGTTGGCGTGACATCTGGCTTGGCTGTGGATTCAAAGTCACCCATTATTTAGACATCAAACCAGAGACACAGACTACAGAAGTCTTGCTATCCGAGACGACAACTTAAATAAGGGCCTATTGATTACAGCAAAAGCATGACAAGAATTATTCAGGAAAGGGAACAAATCAGATGTTTCATGACGCGGGACCCATATCCTCCTGGTTCAGATGGCCAGCACCTGAACAAACCTGATAGAGAGCTGGTCGATGGCTCCACTGTTACCCAGCAACAGAAGATGCAGCAACGCCTGGTATCCCTCCATCGTACCAGGCTCCTCCAACTGATTCAGTTCAGATGAATTTAGTGTCATGTACACAGCGTGCCACCAACTTCCTAGTTCACATGGAGCTCACAGCAAACAATAAAAGTAGGGTGGGTGTATGGTAGACAAAAGTGCTGGAGAAACTCAGCGGGCGCGGCAGCATCTATGGAGCGAAGGAAATAGGCAACGTTTCGGGCCGAAACCCTTCTTCAGACTGTGGGTGTATGGAACAAGCTGCCCGATGAGGTTGAGGCTGGGACTATCTCCAACATTTAAGAAACAGCTAGACAGGTACATGGATAGGAAGGTTTGAAGGTTGACAGGCAGCATCACTGGAGAGAAGGAATGGGTGAGGTTTCGGGTCGAGACCCTTCTTCAGACTGAAACGTCACCCATTCCTTCACTCCAGAGATGGTGCCTCACCCGCCGTGTTACTCCAGCATTTTGTGTCTACCTTCGATTTAAACCAGTATCTGCAGTTCTATCTTACGCAGGTTTGGAGATTATGGACCAAGCGCAGGCAGGTGGGACTAGGGTCGCTGGGACATGTCGGCCGGTGTGGGCAAGTTGGGCCGAAGGGCCTGTTTCCACACTGTATGACTCTACAATAAATACGAGACTATCCCCAAGAAACATTTTATACAGCACTAGTCGAAGGGACCGGGATTCAACCGGAACAATTGAATGCTTCACAACGGCACTGCCAATGTAATTCTGTGAGTGGCAAGTGAGTCTACCCCACTGCACCAGGGGAAGAATTGTACAGTTTGATGGCCACAGGGAAAAATGATCTACTGTGTTGTGGTGTTTTGTGCTGCATCTTAGTCTGCTCAGCTCTTTCCTCACCTGCCCAGCCTTGATGGTCAGGTGCGACAAAGGTGCGCCTTTGAGTCTCTTTATATAGAAATGTAATATACAAAAGGGCCTGTCCCACTGTACGAGTTTACCCAAGAGCTCTCCCAAGTTTAAAATAAAATCAAACTCGTGGTAAGTGCGTAGAATATACGTAGCGGGTACGTCGGAGCTCGGGACGTCTCTTAGCAGCTCGTAACGCTAACGGCAGGTACTCGGGAAACGGGGTAAGCTCGTGAAGACTCGGGAAGTTTTTTCAACATGTTGAAAAATGTCCACGAGAGCCCCGAGTACCTGCGAGCGGCTATTACTGTAATTCTCCGAGTGCGAATCAGGGGAAACTCGGGAGAACTCTTGAATTAGCTCGTACAGTGGGACAGGCCCTAAAGGCTCACTCTTTGTCATTATTAAGCTGTGATGTCGGAAGGAGGGTCTCGATCCGAAACGTCACCCATTCCTTTTCCCCCAGAGATGTTGCCTGTCCCGCTGAGTTACTCCAGCATTTTGTGTCGACCTTCAAAGTAATCGTCAGTGTCACTGAAGTGGAATATTAAAGCAACACTACAAATCCTCCAAGTTTACCTCAACAGATTAACTCACATACACATTTCAAGGTTCAAACCCGATTGCATGTTAAGCTTTCCCATCTCAGGCAGCATGGTGCAATGTTGCTGCAATTGGCCTCAGGGAAGGACATCATTAAAGACTCCTGCTCATGATGCCTAGCCAGCAACTATAAAAGGAAAGCCTACGTCAAGCAAGATCTGCGTTCGTCTGCTCATCAGAATCAGTTATGATGTGGTGACTCAAATAGCACATGCTAATTAATTGGAAGAGCAGTACCACACCAGAAATTTTAATTATTCTCTTGTGGAAAACTGTAATGCGCAGAAGTCACACACACTGACATTAAAAGCTTCGATGCTGCGCCTGGTGGAAGGTGGAGGCTGGAAGCAGATGAACCATTCCTAGACTCATTACTCATCACCAGCTCAATTCAAATACTTCAATTACGGCCTCAAGCAAGCAAACAATATTTCACCATCCAAGGATACAATGTCACTTCCAACAAATTCTCCTACATTGACATTTGGCCTGCAGATCGCCAGAAAATAGTTTCTGCTCATTTAACTTTGGACACAAAATATCATTTCTTACAATTAATGCAGAAATTTCTCAAGGACTGGCTAGGTTAGAGTGAAGGGGTGCACTCTAATTTCGATATTAACATATGCAGCAACAGGGATAGATTTACCGCTTTAAATTCTGTTTTTTTCCTACTTTCCATGTAACCTTGGTTCTTTAATCCATGCATTAAGCAAATTGTAAAACACTGAGCAATGTTGCACTGGTGGGCCAAAACCTGTAATTTTTACATGGTGAAACCAAAATATATAAAAATGGCCTTTATTAAAATCTGACAATGTGCACTTCAGCCACATGTGATTTTTTTCTATTACAAATCTCAAATGGTGGAGTACAGAGGCAAATGAATAAATGCTGGGTCTTTGTCCCAAACATTATGGAGGGGCACTTGTCATTTGAATCGGGCTTTGGAGTTGAATTTCTGCAGTGGTAAATCTAGACTAGTTGAAGATGGAAACATTTGTATTTGCGAAATCAACCAGTTTTTTTTTAAATAGCAAAATGACTTCCCTGGCAGGAACCACATCCTCCAAGCCTGACACCTCAGCTTTACCTCAGATGACAGCTACATGACCCTAAGATGACAGAGGGGGGATTTTAAAGGAGGCTTGCAGGGCAAGAGTTTATATTTTACACACAGTGGAGGCTTTTAAGAAGCTTTGGGATAGGCACATGGAAGTGCAGGGAATATTGATCATGTGCAGGCAGATGAGATCACTAGGCATCATGTTTGGCATATACATTCTGGCCCAAAGGGTCCATCTTTCCCCTGCCCCCCTCCCCCATGTGCACACATTTTCCCCACGATCCTCTGCTGTAAAACATCTTGGTGTTTGAAATTTTATACAGCAGGTTCACGGTGGAAGTTTTGTCAGAAATAATACTGTTTTTGTGGAGAACCGAAGTGCTTCACAATGTTTCACGAACAGGAAATATGCTAAGCACAAAGTTAATTTCCAAAGTTATAAAAAAAATGATTTATGCATTGTTGATTGAGTGAATTGTCTTCTCCGTGGATTGCCACCTTGTCGTGGTGGAGAAGCTTGTGTGGTCCTGAGATCCTGAGATCCTGAGCGCGATGCCGTCTGGAGCTACGCTCCTGGTCGGGTCACCCATGGCGGTAAGGTCGAGGGGGAGGTCTCTGACAAAGAGCGACCCAACCAAGACCTCAACAGTGGAACAGGCGGAGGACGACGGCTGTCCTTAATGGAGCGTCACAACGGCTGGGAAGGCGGATGAAGGCTGTGGCAGAAAAGGGTCTCCGGTCGTCTTGGACCCCATGCCACTGGATCCTGACCCAGATCTGTCAAGGACCGTGGGGTGGCTGTCTGTGCACCAGTCTCCCCACGTTAAACAAAGTCACGCACAGGCGTCCTCCATGAGAGGACAGTCATATTCGAGTGACCGCCGATGATGAATTATTTGAATTATAACAAATCTTTTACTCTAATTTGCCGTGTGTCTAATTCACATGCACTTTATTCACCAGTACCTTGATACCCTCTAACTGCAACTTAAAAAAAAAAATATGGCTGCGCTTAGCTTAGTATTAAAAAAGCTGATTCACTTTATGTTAGATAGTACATTCAAGGATCAGGTCAAATCCACGTTAAAAGTGAATAGCACAGAGAACACGTGTAGGGAATTTACTGCAGATGCTGGTTTAAACCGTAGCCACAAAAAGCTGATGTAACTCAGGCAGCATCTCTGGAGAGACGGAATGTGAGATGCTCTTGACCCGAAACGTCACCCATTCCTTCTTTCCAGAGATGCTGCCTGTCCCGCTGAGTTACTCCAGCTTTGTGCGTCTAGCACAGAGAACACATTCGGCAAAGAGTTGCAGTTCATTTGACTGTCTCAATCACCCTTTGTGGAATGGAGTTGACACATCAGCATGTGAACATACAGGCCGCAGGTCACATTGGACGCACAGCAAACTCCTCATACACTAACCGCAAAAACTTTGTACAGTTCTGAAAGAGATTAGCTGGATCACTTCTATTTAGATTTTAATGCAATTACTCTTGCTGTCACACAGTTTTAGTTTAAGAGGCAATAAATCTCACTTTCTTGGGATTGTACTCTAAATTGTACTGCAAACTCTTCAAGTGGATTTGTTCATTTAGTTGGTTACACAAAAAGCTGGAGAAACCCAGCGGGTGCAGCAGCATCTAAGGAGCGAAGGAGATAGGCGACGTTTCGGGTCGAGACCCTTCTTCAACCGTCTCAACTTCTCCACTCCCCTTTTACCTTCTCCCCAAAATCCACAAACCCGACTGCCCTGGCAGACCCATTGTCTCTGCCTGTTCGTGCCCCACCGAACACATTTCTACATATCTTGACGCCATCCTATCCCCCTTTGTTAAATCCCTCCCCACCTATGTTCAAGACAAACCTCAGACACTCTCCGTCGGCTCCGTGCATTCCATTCTCCAGGCCCCCATCCTCTCATCTTTACAATAAAAAAATTTTTTTAAAAAATATATAAAAAAAAATACCAGAGCCTTGTTCATTTAGTTGATGTTTAGTTGATGTTTATTACACTTTGATATGCACGATACAGCAATGGGAAATAATACCATTACCCATGGTTATACAGGTAGACAAAAGAAGGGCCCGAAACGTTGCCCATTTCCTTCACTCCATAGATGCTGCCTCACACGCTGAGTTTCTCCAGTGTTTTTGTCTACCTTTCATTTTCCAGCATCTGCAGTTCCTTCTTAAACATTACCCATGGTTAAATCATGCCCATTTCCCAATTGCCAGGTAGGCGGTATCTGCAATTGCCAGGTAGCTATCTTTAATCGCCAGGTATGCTGTATGGATTCAGTGCACCTTGCTGTTACGTCCCATTAAAACCCAGCCTGCAGTCAGAGTTTATTTTCTCCTTCTTGTTTCCTTTCCTGTCCTTGATATCCTGGTTACGATGACCTAACTAAGATAAATGGAGTGCAATCTTGCTGATTTTTCCAGCCTTGACATTAAACAAGTGCTTCACACCGAGTCTGTGTATTAAAGCACTCATTGCTCGGATGCCTGCCATTTTAAATCCCTTTCCCATTCCTACACTGATCCTTCTGCATTATACGAACTCCCCCGTCAGGTCGAGGCCAAATGGAAACTGGAGGGACAGTACCTCATACACACCTGGGTGGTCTGCAACCCGATGACGCCAACTATAAATTCTCCAAATTCAGGTAATCTTGTTCCTTCCTCTCTCCCCACATCTAACCTGGTAACAGCTGACTCAGTGATAAGGTAAGCAGATATCTGCATGAAAGGAACCATATCACTTTCAATTAGCCTTGAGAATAAATTTTCCTGTCGTCCCATGAAAATAATTAGCAACAGAGACTACACAAAAGGCTGGAGAAACTCAGCGGGTGCAGCAGCATCTAAGGAGCGAAGGAGATAGGAGACGTTTCGGGTCGAGACCCTTCTTCAGACTGGTCAGGGAAACGAGAGATATAGACGGTGATGTGGAGAGATAAAGAACAATGAATGAAAGATATGCAAAAAAGTATCGATGATAAAGGGAACAAGCCATTGTGAGCTGTTTGTAGTGTGAAAATGAGAAGCTAGTGCGACTAGGGTGGGGGAGAGAGATAGAGAGAGAGGGAATGCCAGGGCCCGAGGGCTGAGGGAGAGGTGGGAAGGGGAGGAGACAGCAAGGGTTAACAGAATTGAGAAAATTCAATGTTCAAGCCCAGAGGATGCAGAGACTGTTGTTTAAGATGAGTAATCAAGATCTGAAATTGTTAAATCAGGTGCAAATTACTTAAAAACAAAGAACTGCAGATGCTGGTTAATACACAAAAGTACGCAAAGTAACTCAAGCAAATGCTGCCTGACCTGCTGGAGTAACTCAGCAGGTCAGGCAGCATTTCTGGGGGACATGGATGGGTGACATTTCATGTCAGGACTCAAAACACCACCTATCCACATTCTCCAGTTATGCTGCCTGACCTGCTGAGATACCCCAGCAATTTGTGTTATTTTGCAAATTTAGAAGTATTTTAGCTGAAACTATATCTAGTAACAGAATTAGAGTTAAATAATAACCTTAACACTAACTTACCATTGAAAACTATATTTGTCCAAATTAGAGATTAATTGATATAAATAACTTTAGCATCAGATGCAAATGTCAGAATGTATTAATTCCAGGTACAAGATTAAAATGTGGAATTTTGATTTTTGATGAAAATAATCTTGGCTCAAATAGATCTTTGATTCAGCAACTGCCTGGCATCAATCTCCAATTTTACAAACTGAAATTTGAACGGACTTCACTCTGATTCACTAATCAAAACTCATTTTGATAAGTACACTGCGGGCGGAAAGAGCTTCACAGGATTTAAAAAATCTAATACAAAAGTGAATACAATTTTGGAGAAATCTGTTTTAATAACAAGTTTCGGTATTCAGCAGCCCAATGGAAACAGAAACAGATTTAGCATCTTTAAGTCCATCTGCAACTAAGGATAATTCCTCTTACTGTATAAGGGTGAATATCATACAAGGAAGATGAACAAAAAAACCCAAGTATCAGGCATGTTATGGAAACATGTTGGGCAGCATGGTGGCATAGTGATAGAGTTGCTGCCTTACAGCACCAGAGACACGGGTTTTTTGTGTGTATGGAGTTTGTACATTCTCCCCATGAGCGCGAGGGTTTTCTCCCGGTGCTCCAGTTTCCTCCCATGCTCCAAACACAGGTTTGGTGGCTAATTGGTTTCGGTAAAATTGTAAATTGTCCCTAGTATGTAGGATAGTGCTAGTGTATGGGGAAATCGGCGTGGACTCTGTGGGCTGAAGGGCCTGTTTCCGCATTGTATCTCTAAACTAAACGGCGTTTAAAAAGTAAGCGTTGAACGACTTGCACGAAGATCACCATTTTATCTCATGTCACCCAAAGAACTTTCCAACCTGGGAAACAACTTGCAAAGCAATTTAAAATGTATTTCCCCCAGACTGCTCCCTTCCTTTCCCTAAACTCACCATCGCGAGCTTCGTCAATCACCCCAACAAGCTACCGGACCACGCGGAACCAGAACACGTTGCCCCATCTCATGTGTTCTTCCAACACCTCATACTCACCTGGGCGGCCCACAACCCAATGGCGTGAACACTAAATTCTCCAAATTCAGGTAACTCTTCCCTCCTCTTGTTCCTTCCCCTCTCCTCCCATCTAACCTAGTAACAGGTGACAAGGTAAGCAGTCATATCTGCATGAAAGGAACCATGGCTCTATCAAATCGCGACTTGAGAAGAAACTCCCGTGAAAATAACCAATTCTTGGTTCAATAACCAGAACCCAAAATTCTGGTGGAAGGCAGTTGTGAACTATTGGAACTCTTGTCCAATTATACTTGTTGGTCTACAAGTTGTCCCCTCAAAAGTCACAGACTTGAAGTGGAGACTCCTATTATCTTGGTCAAAGAAAAAATGACTTGTATTCACACAGCATTTGAAGACCTTAGAGACTCAAAAACATTCGCAGCTGTTTGAAGTGCAGCCATTCCGTAACATGAGCTTTTACAAAAATAAATTCGACCAAGTTGCTACTGGATTTTTATATTGTAATTCGTATCCTTGATATAAAACAAGCAAAAATAAAGTTTTATCCTCAAATTCAACTGTTAAACGGGTAATAAAGTACTTTAATTGCACCTTTGGTGGATTTTAAGTCTAGATAGCAATTCAAGAAGGAAAACCACAATTCCTACTGATTTACAGGTAACATTAAATCACAAAAGACATGAGAGGCGACATTAAGTTTCCACATCAAAGTTTGAACAATTCGCTGATTATGGCTAATTACAAAAGATGACGTCAAACATTTGTGAGTTACGATATATGAAACTAAAGGGGAAAATAGAAGCACTATTTAGTTATTGTGCCTGATACCATTTCAACCTTGTGCTCCATTCATTTCAGGAATCTATTCGTTCCGGTGCATTGCGAGCAAGTGAAAATACTACGCGTGCGGCTGCAGGGTTGGCGTGATGTGTGCAAAGATAATGCCATGAAACCAATGCTGATCTTGCATAACACAAGATGCACTGCAAATACACGGTTGAAATATTTTCACAATGTCAAAGGTAGGCCCTCTGTACGCCAGCTTTGCAAAGTTACACGCAATGTCAAGTTTGCACCCAAAGGCAGCGGAGGCATATTCTTTGCAAAAGATAGACACAAAGTGCTGGAGTTACTCAGCGGGTCAGGCAGCATCTCTGCAGAAAAAGGATGGGCGACATTTTGGGTCGGGATCCTTCTTCAGACTGTTCCGATCCGAAATGTCATCCATCCTTTTCCTCCAGAAATGCTGCCTGGCCCGCTGATTCCAGTACTTTGTATCTATCTTTAGTATAAAACAGCATCTGCAGTTCTTTCCTACACATATTTATTGCAAATTGTTCGAAATCATCTATTAAGATATCACGTTATCTTAACACACGAGCCTGTAGTATCAGGTAAGAAGACAGATTCACTCTCTTTGTCACGTCCTTAAGAATTAATACAACAATGTTTTGGATTACAGGGCTTTCCAAGTTTTAATGACCCAAAACATGAACTCAACTTTACAGGTTGAAACCTGAAACGTATCAGATGTACTTATTCAGGGATCTAGCATTAATTAGCAGTCTGCCAGGTGGATCTTGTGCTAAATCTATTCGGATTGTTCCAAACAGTTACAACAAAGATGGTGCACAATCAAATACACATTCGACCACTATTTTTGCCACTTTGCCACCCATTGCAACAACAAAAAAAGGGCGGCACGGTGGCGCAGCGGTAGAGTTGCTGCCTTACGGCGCCAGAGACCCCGGGTTCGATCCTGACCACGGGCGCGGCGTGTACGGAGTTTGCACGTTCTCCCCGTGACCTGCGTGAGTTTTCTCCGGGATCTCCGGCTTCCCCCCACATTCCAAAGACGTGCAGGTTTGTAGGCTAATTGGCTTGGTACAAGTGTAAATTGTCCCTAGTGTGTGTAGTGTAGGGGATAGTGTTGGCATGCGGGGATCGCTGATTGGCATGGACTCAGTGGGCCGTAGGGCCTGTTTCCACCCTGGATCTCTAAACTAAATTAAACCAGGAGCTCACTGGGTCGGGACACTTTGCTGCTGTGTTTTCTTGAGGATGACGTTTCTCATAAGGTGATATACAAATACAGTACCACCATTCTTCTGCGCTATAAAATTGCCACTCCTGTAAGAAAGTATTAGGCGCAGTGCATTTTAACTCGTTAAAATAACTTGTTAAAGGAATGTGTTAATTGTTGATCCTTATTTTCTTAGTGCTTTTATGCTAAAGTAAGACATTTAGCACTATTAAAACAAGAATCACCAATTAGCACATTTCTTTAACAAGATATATATATATTACGGAGGACTTCAAACACAATCCTTTCCCACAGCCAACTTCCATGGCCGACCTTGTGGGTCGGTATCACGGACCCCAAGGCCGTGAATCCCGTTGTTCCGGCAAAACGGATAATCCGGATAGGCTGTGGTACCAAGATTGCCGGAAAATCGGTGGTGGATCTGTATAAACCAAGTATTTTGTATATGTGATCAACTACTTTAGAGTAAAGCCCCTGTCCCACGATGCGAGTTTACCCAAGAGCTCTCCTGAGTAAAAAAAAAATTTAAACTCGTGGTACTTCATCACGAGTATTTTTTTACTCTTGGAAATTTTTCACACTGTTGAAAAAAACTTCACGAGTTTCCGCGTTTCCCCAAGTACCTGCCGTTAGCATTACGAGCTCCGACGTACCCGCTACGTACTTACCACGAGTTAGATTTTTTTTTAAACTCGGGAGAGCTCTTGGGTAAACTCGTGGGACAGGGCCTTTAATACTATGTGCAACAATCAATGTCTGTACCCAAAACTAGATCGCCATCGTCACACTTCTGGCTAGACAGCAAATTCTTAATGTTTTAAAGAAGGAACTGCAGATGCTGGAGAATCGAGGGTACACAAAAGGCTGGAGAAACTCAGCGGGTGCAGCAGCATCTAAGGACCGAAGGAGATAGGCAACGTTTCTTCTTCAGACTGGAGAAGGGTCTCGACCCGAAACGTCGCCTATCTCCTTCGCTCCTTAGATGCTGCTGCACCCGCTGAGTTTCTCCAGCCTTTTGTGTACCCAGCAAATTCTTAATCCTCTCAAGTACAAGTCACACGCAAACATCTTACAGCAGTCTGGTGATCGGACATTTTCATGGACAATTTCAGGCGTCAATGCTGCGCAGTGCAAGGACCTCCAGTGTCCCTTGAACTCCGATCACTATGGTAACCAAAAGGTCGTTCACACAGGGTTGTTTCTCTTGGAACGTACTAGATAAACATTCCAGGCCCTGAACTCCAGGAACTGAATGTCCCAACAAAACTCAAACATCCAATTGTATGCACATGTACATAGCTGCATTTCATTTCCCCCAATTATTGCACGCACCAGCTTCCAGCCACCTCATATTTAACTGTAAGTGACCACCGCATTATGGCTGTTCAAATTACGGCAATTTCACAAAAATTCATTAAATAATTTGTGATAAAGTATCTATAAACATATTTTGCTTTACAACTCGTATTTTGTGACGTATATGTGCAGACGATGTAGCTTCGTATTACGAACAAATCACCAATGTGGCCTCCATTCCCTTCTTAACATGGGGGCCACACATACATCACCTACATCAAAGGTAGACACAAAATGCTGGAGTAACTCAGCGGGACAGGCAGCATCGCTGGAGAGAAGGAATGGGTGACGTTTCTTCAGACTTCAACTTATTCACAATCCTTTTGTACTTTGCTTATTAAAATCAACACACACACACACACACACACCTGCCTCCACCACCATCCCAGGCAATGCTTTCCAGGATCCCATCACTGTGTGTAAAAAAAACAAAAAACTTGTCCCACACATCTCCATTAAAGCTTCCCCTCAAGGGCAACCTCGAGTTCCAGAGATCGCCAGTGAATGTGAATGATGAAACAAAATTCTGCAAGATTTACCATTCCTGCATTTTACAGAATGTGTAGAAAGGAACTGCAGATGCTGGTTTATACTGAAGCTAGACACAAAGTGCTGGAGTAACTCAAGCAAGTGCAGGCAGTATCTCTGGAGAAAAAGGATGGGCGACGTTTCGAGTCAGGACCCTTCTTCAGACGACTTTGGGTCCCTACTCAAAACATCCCGTTGTCCTTTTTTCCCCAGAGATGCTACCAGACCGCTGTGTTACTCCAGCACTTTGTGTTGCTATTCTTTTGCAAAATGGTATTGAGTTGCAGAACTCACATTTTAATTTATTGACTTCTTGCCTCATTACATTTATGATATAAAATGATTTGGAATGAAAATATCTATTTGGGGGGGGGGAAGGGGAGGTTATGGCAAACATCCCTGGTCAAACTATCGGTTCCACTCAGCCTATGTCATGATAACTTCCCTCATTCCAATTCCTCACACTGGAAGTTGTAACTATCTTGCTCTTAGGGGAATTAGTACCATGCCAAATGTGATTTTAAGTAGAGGCACAAGATAGAGAAAACTCAGTGGACACATCAAGGCTTTTGTTTCGTGCAAGTCAGTGGTGCAATACATAGATTATTTGCTTTGTTTAGTTCTCACTGACGCTCGATGGACTGTACAAACACTGTGCCAGTGGTTGAAGTTTTTTTGCTGGCTTCATTAATCTAACCAACCAAAAGGATAGCTCATTTATCAACAAACTGGATGTTCTTTTTTAAATTCTTGCTGAAAGAACTCAACTTAATGACGGACGACAGTTCATGTTCAGAAAAATGATGAAGAAAGATTCCGCTGATTCGAGGCTTTCGGAGTCCAGTAGTTTTCCTATTTGGCAGCTTGCATAAAAGAAAATTAAATGAGTGGGAAGAAAATTAAAAGACAGGCAAGGGGAAGGCCAAGAAACAGGGGAACGGAAAGGAACAAGAAAATCCGTGGAGCACCTTCAGCAGTGAAGGCACCCACATTTCAACCATTTTTACATTTCTAGAAATTGCACATTCTTTAATAAATTTGAGTTTATTTGTATTGCAAAAAAAGTCCATCTGTTAGGCACAACAGCCAATTAGAAACATAGAAATATCAAGGAGGCCATTCAGCCCTTCGACCCAGCACCGCCATTCATTGCAATCATGGTTGATCGTCCCCAATCAATAACCCATGCCTGCCTTCTCCCCATATCCCTTGATTCCACTAGCCCCTCGAGCTCTATCTCACTCTCGCTTAAATCCATCCAGTGATTTGGCCTCCACTACCCTCTGTGGCAGGGAATTCCACAAATTCCACTCTCTGGGTGAAAACGTTTTTTCTCACCTCAGTCTTAAATGGCTTCCCCTTTATTCTCAGACTTTGGCCCCTGGTTCTGGACTCGTCCAACATTGGGAACATTTTTCCTGCATCCAGCTTGTCCAGTCCTTTTATAATTTTATATGTTTCTATAAGATCCCCCTCATCCTTCTAAACTCGAGTACAAGCCTAGTCCTTTCAATCTTGCTCAGGAAAAGTTGGGATTTTTGGCAGGGTTTCTGAATCTGATCCGTACATCCAAGTCTTAGCCAGCTCAGTTTGCAAAATTGCTTGTAATTTGACCTCACGTGAAGCCTTTAAGCTATATAATCGCATAAAAGGAGAAAGGCCATGCCTGCTGCTGTAGCACTCCTAGATTACACGGATGCTTCCAGGAGACTGCTGGCATCTGCAGGCTACAACCTTGTTGGTCTGCCTTTCATCCCTTATTCTCAATGTGCTTTTGCGCATCTTAACAATTTCAGCCTTTCCCTCTCATCCCAAGTTTCACTCCATCAATCTCACCTTGCAACATATTGTTTCTAGATCCCTTAAGGGCCTGTCCCACTTTCCCGAGTTATTCACGAATTCTCCCGAGCTTTCCCCTTGATTCAAACTCGCAGAATGTTCGTAACGAGGCCGTAGGAGTCCGTGGATATATCGTAGCGGCTCGGTAAGCCAGCCTAGGTACTCGGGGCTATTTTTTTTACTCGCGGACATTTAAAAAAAAATCAGGCTGGAAAAAAATGTCCCGACTTACCCGATGCCCCGATTACCTACGGCTAGCATAACCAGCCTCTACGATATATCCACGGACTCGGGAGAATTCGTGAATAACTCGGGAAAGTGGGACAGGCCCTTTAAGTTCCAAATCTAGAATTCTCACATTTTTGTTTAAAATCCTTTCATTTAGACTTTAGCAATACAGCGTGGAAACAGGCCCTTCGGCCCCTCCGAGTCCGTGCCGACTCAGCGATGCGTGCACTATCCTATACACGTTTTACAATTTTTATCAAGGCCAATTAACCTACAAACCTGTACGTCTTTGTAGTGTGGAGGAAACTGGAGTACCCGGAGAAAACCCACACAGCCACAGGGAGAACGTACAAATATCATACAGACAGCACCAGTAGCCTGGATCAAACCCAGATCTCTGATGCTGTAAGGCAGCAGCTCTACCGCTGTGCCACTTATCAGCCTTTAAAACGCTCACATTTAACTCTCTACAGCCTCCTCCAGACCAATAGCCTTCCAAAACAAAATGTTCCCAAGTCTATTACACTCCTTGCCCCAGTTTGAGACTATAATTTGTGAATTTTATTCTAGAATCTCATGATCCTTTCACTTTCCTATCTCCAACACCCACCTTTTTGAGCATGATTTGATCATTCATAATTCCACTTGTTTCCTTGTGGAAAAACATCAGAACTTCCTTGCCAATGTCATCACGGCAATTGGTGATATTTGCATAATCAGCGATAACAAGACCACAGCTGTGAGATGAATTTATTTTCCTCTTCACCTATTGGACTCTAATTTCCAGAGAAAATCAGCATTCACAGCACAACATGATCACAAGGATGCAAATTCCAATACGAGATGGATGCTTCTGGGACTCCTGGAACTATTCTCCTGTATAACCTCTGGGAGAACAAAACAGGGGAAGGGGAAAAAAAACTGCTGAGAGAAAGTGTGTTTGGAATATCCGTTCCCAATACTGCTCTCGCCCTGGAGAGGAAAAGACTACAAAAAGTAGTAAACACTGCCCAGTCCATCATCAGCTCTGACCTCCCTTCTATCAAGGGGATCTATCGCAGTCGCTGCCTCAAAAAGGCTGGCAATATCAGTAAGGACCCACACCATCCTGGCCACACACTCATCTCCCTGCTACCTTCAGGTAGAAGGTACAGGAGCCTGAAGACTGCGACGACCAGGTTCAGGAATAGCTACTTCCTCACCGCCATCAGGCTATTAAACTTGGCTCGGACAAAACTCTGAACATTAATACCCCTTTATCTGTTATTTGCACTTTATCAGTTTATTTATTCATGTGTGTATTTACGAATATAATGGTATATGGACACACTGATCTGTTTTGTAGTCAATGCCTGCTATGTTCTGTTGTGCTGAAGCAACGCAAGAATGTCATTGTCCTGTCAGGGACACACGACAATAAACTCTCTTGTCTTGTCTTGATCATGGTATCACATCCAAAATGGCATTGTTAGAATTGTCCAACATTAATGAACGATCAAATGATTTGATGCTGCTGTAATTAATTGACATTATATTTTACTCCCGTCTCCTTTCCATGGTTTTACATTGTATTTCTGCGTGACCTGATTGAATGTTTCCATTTGAGGTTGAGAGGAGGTGAAGGTGGTGGTAGAGGAGGAGGAGGTGGTGGAGGAGAAGGGACTGGGCTGGTAGCAACAGCACAAAATAGCTGCTGCAATGCACAAATATTTAATTCCTTTTCTTTCCTCCTAACCCTCTCCAGAGGTTGTACTACATACAATATTACAAATTCCATTAAGACACATTCCTATAACTATATATTCCTTATGAATATATGAAGAAGGGTCTGAAAAAGGATCTCCACCCAAAACGTCACCCATTCCTTCTCTCCAGAGATGCCGCCTGTCCCGCTGAGTTACTCCAGCAGTTTGTGTCTACCTTTGATTGAAACCAGCACCTGCAGTTCTTTCCTATATATTCCTTTCACTGGCGGGGTTAACTCCATTGATGCATTGACAAAAGGTGCATTTAGAAGAACCAGTGGTTCTTACCTTGCACGTCCTCAAGATCAGCTGAGGGTGACATCCCTCTCCCCGGGGAACATGGGCTGAAGAGGGCCGTGCAAGGAGAGGGACGACAGTTCATCAGACGACCAGAACGGAGGTGGTGGCTGCAACAGGACTTTGTGGACAGATACATCTGGGACTGTAAAATGGCGCCAAAATGATGACTCCTGCATATGGACTCAGTGGGCTGTTCTGTACATTCTGTGGGGGAATTGTGCTTACGTAAGGTGATAGTCTTGCTGATCTGTAAGCCAAAAAAAAGCTTTTCACTGTACCTTGGTACATGTGATAATAAACCACTGAAACTAGATTCCAATTTAACAGCACTTTTCAGTTCAAGTGAAAGGAGGAACATTCCCAGTGGAAGCCTGGATCTGATAACAGGGCATCACAAGCATCAAGAGAGAAGTTCTAATGGAAAGCAAGGCTTCCAATAGTGATTTTTCTAAAAATCGTAAGAATGTTTTACAGTAGTGCAGTTCAGACATGCACTCCACTACACTGGTTAAACAAAACCTCTCCATTCCCTTGACTCAAATAAACGCAAGACCTCACACCTAAACAAACTGCTTCAATCCTTAAATACACAACAGCTATTGTACTACAAAAGACCAGTTAAGGAATCCGATATTCCCCTGCAGACAAAATGTTCAAATGGTTTCAAAGACTCTCTAATATACACACTAAAAGAATTCAGTTTAATTCTTTTTAAAACCACGTGAAAGCCAAGTGAGGATTGACCTTTCAAACTGTACTC
Source organism: Okamejei kenojei (assembly GCA_035221665.1). Taxonomy (NCBI): domain Eukaryota; kingdom Metazoa; phylum Chordata; class Chondrichthyes; order Rajiformes; family Rajidae; genus Okamejei; species Okamejei kenojei. Next base: position 9,704,692 of record CM069169.1, on the reverse strand, counting down.
GTGGGTTTACACAGCAAAATCCCCGCGCCCGATGATAATTCTTATCAATCGCAAGTGGAAACCAGCGTTAGTACTAACAAATAAATGAAACGTTAACAGAAAAATTACTAACATTTACTTTTCACGTCTCAGGTATTTATTAGTTTGGACACAAAGTTCGGACCACAAAGTCAATTACGCTGCAAATGCATATTTAACATGACAAATATACCTCCTCCATCTTTTGATGCAGCCATGAACGAGTTCATTTTCTTTACTCAGAAATATCTCTATTAATATATAACATTGGAAGGAGTACAGGCGGTTCTGCTAGAACGTGATGGTTACGCTCCTAAGAAACCTCACGTTATACAAAGTTGAATGAGAGCAGCCTAGTGGGGCAGCTGCTAGCGCAATTGTTTCACCCAGGTACCATCTTGACCTCAGGGGCTGTCTGTGTGGAGTTTGCACGTTCTCCCTGTGACTTTGTGTACAGAATTGCGAGAGGAACAGATCGGGTAAATGCACAGACTCTCTTGAACAGAGCAAGGGAATCTAGAACCAGAGGAATAAGGTTTAAGGTGAGGGGGGAAAGATTTAATAGAAACCCAAGGGTTAACTTTTTTTTGCACAAAGGGTGGTGGGTGTATGGAACGAGCTGCTGGAGGATGTAGTTGAGGCAGGTACTAACGCAATGTTTAAGAAGCATTTAAATAGGTACGTGAATAAGATAGGTTTAGAGGAATATGGACCAAATGCAGGCAGGTGGCACTAGTTTAGATGGGACATGTTGGTCAGTGAGGGCAAGTTGGGCTGAAGTGCCTGGTTCTACGCTGTATGACAATGACTGCACAGATTTCCTCCGGGTGCTCTGGTTTCCTCCCACGTCCCAAAGACGTGCAGGTTTGTAGGTTAAGTGGCCTCTGAAATTGACCCTAGTGTGTAGGGAGTGGATGAGAAAGTGAGAAAATGTAAAACTAGTTTGAATGGTTGATTAATGGTCCGTGTGGACTCGAGGGTCGGGCTTGTTTCCATGCTGTATCTCTGCACTGAACTAAAACATGCCTTCACAGCACAGAGTTAAACAAGTTTTCCCCAACCGTGCTCATGCTTGGGGTGGAAGATTGTAACCTTCACGTGGTCCGCCCTGTTTCGACGAATGCAATCAACCTGGCGTGCACAAACAAGTAAGATCAAATAGAACAAGTTGTCCTACAACTTTAGGCTGTGCACGCCATACGCAAGAAGAAGCGCTCATGCTATAAGCAATGAGGCCCACATAATGCAAATAGTGTGCCCTAATCCATCAACCACATTATAACCTATTTGCATTATGTACTCACGCACTACAGCAGGCCTACTTGTGTTACAGGCTACACTCCAGCCAATTTTAAGCTGAGCCAGTGCAATAATGAAAAAGCTCACTTAAAATTTAAAGGAACCAAGCAAATTATTCCCAAACACAAAGTAATTCTTGATTTAAGGCACAAACCACGAATCGAAGCAATAGGCTACCAACAATGTCCAAGGTAAAAAAAACAGACCATTTTATTGGCACCCGCTCCACCATTCAATCTGTTCATTCTCTTCACCGCAAGCACCATCCAAATGAAGTGCAGTTGCTCACTAATATTCTTGCTATAGAGGGAGTGCAGTGTAGGTTCACCAGGTTAATTCCCGGGAAGGCGATATTGACAAATGATGAAAGACTGGGCTTATTTTCATTGGAATTTAGAAGGATGAGATGGGATCTTATAGGAACACATACAATTCTTAAGGGATTGGATAAGCAAGATGCAGGAAACATGTTCCTGAAGATGGGGGAAGTCCAGAACCAGGGATCACAGTTTAAGAATAAGGGGTAGGGCATTTAGGACTGAGATGAGGAAAAGCTTTTTCACCAAGAGAGTTGTAAATCTGTGGAATTCTCTACCACAGAAGGCAGCGGAGGCTAATTCACTGGATGTTTTCATGAGAGAGTTAGATATAGCTCTTAAGGCCACCGGAATCAAGGGTTATGGGGAGAAAGCCGGCACGTGGTACTGATTTAGGATAATCAGCCATGATCATGTTGAATGGCGGTGCTGGCTCGAAGGGCTGAATGGCCTACTCCCGCACATATTTTATATGTATTGAATGCTATCCCAACGCACTTCTCCACTGGGAGCAGCCTCTATCAACAAGTGCAAAGGGAACAGGCACATGGAAACACTCGACGGTCCACCTCCAAGTTACACACTGGTCCTTCACCATCACTGGGTGTAAACCTGGGTGATTCCAACTCAAAGACACAAAGAGTACTTTCATCAGGACCGCAATGGTTAAAGGTGACAGCTCATCGCTCCTTCTGGGGGGCAAGGATGAGTAATACATTTCTGCCCTCACCCAGTGTCAATATCTTCATAAATTCTTATGTCCTTGGAGCAGAATTAGGCCCTTCGGCCCATCAAGTCTACTCCATCATTCATTCATGGCTGATATATCTTTCCCTCTCAACCCTCCTCTCCTTCAATGGTCTTAAAAAACCTTGAGAAATATTTCAGATGGGGTGTAAATATGAAATTAAAAAGAAGGAAATTCTACCTTATTAAACTATTTGTACAGAGCATGTTAACGATTCAGGCACATATATTTTCATCAGAAATATGAAATTTAAAATACAGGGAACGAGGATGGGGAGAAAGAAACAAATAGGAGATGAGCCAGAATGAAAGGAGGATACAAATAAAGGGGGAAAAAAAAAAGGTTGCAAGTTGGAAAAAGATTGTTCAGGGACAAATACAGAAACTGAAATGCCACGGGGAGCTATAAAAAGTGAAAATGCTACATTTAAACTTGATTCTACAAATTGATGTGTTAAGTGAAAGGGGAAGTATTCATATTCACACTGAACATCATTGAGCCAGCACAGAAGGCAAGTGAAAATGAAACAGGACAGAACTGTGCGGCACGGTGGCGCAGCGATGGAGCTGCTGCCTTACAGCGCCAGAGACCCGGGTTCGATCCTGACCACGGGTGCTGTCTGTATGGAGTTTGTGAGTTCTCCCTGTGACTGCGTGGGTTTGCTCCGGGTGCTCCGGTTTCCTCCCACACTGCAATGACGTACAGGTTTGTAGGCTAATTGGCTTCGGTAAAACTGCTCCTAGTACGTAGGATAGTGCTAGTGAACGGGGTGATCACTGGTTGGCACAGGACGCGGGGGGCAGAAGTGCCCAATTCCGCGCTGTATCTCCAAAGTCTAAAGAATGAAAGTAACAGCTAAACAGAAACCTCGGCTCACAGTTTTAGTTAATGTTGTGGCGTTCCCAGAGCGATGGACCTTACCAATGTAGAAGAAACTCCAGATATGATATTGTATGTTATATCACTGGAAAAAGTGCAGGTCGTTGGTTTACTTGAAAAGAGGTGTTCAGAGCTTGAATAGATACGAAGGGATGAGGTGTTGTGTCTGTCTACTCCCGTGTAGGAATGTGTCGTCAGATGTTCCAAGTGATCCATGCATCACCAGATCAAGCGCAGAAAAATGCAAGTCAAGTCACATCTGAGACCAATGTCCACTCCTGAATACACGTTTACCAGAATGTTTGTTATCATTAGTCACAGACACATTCCTCTTCAATTCTGCCCGATCGATCGTTGGCAGCTGAGAGCCGCACAGGACCCCACCTCTCCAACTTCCTTAGCTCAGGACTGACATGAAAACAATTTAAGTGTTCTCAAAGGCCGCAAGCTGAAATCCTTCAGTACAAAGCAAAGCATTTACCAGAATGCATTTACGCCTGGATTAGTGGGTATTAGCTCTAAGGAGAGAGAGCTTGGACAAACTTGGAATTGTTTTCTCTGCAGCTTCGCAGGTTGGGAGGCCTGGTAGAAGTTTGTAAAGTTAGATAGGGCAGACAGTCAGAAGTATTCCCCCACCCCAGGGTGGCAATGTCAAAGACTAGAGGCATAACATTAAGGTGAGTGGGGAAAGGTTTCAAGGAGATGTGTGGGGTAAATAGATGCATTTGCTTTAACTGAGAGATGGCTCCCGAGACGTAAAGTTGTCTATGTTTTCAGGGTCGCATTACAAACGTTTACTGTCAGAGAACGATATTGAACAATGCCAGCAAATTGATAGTGGTATCGTTTTGCAAATATTGTTACGGGCTGGAAAAAAAGAACACTTATGAGTGCTGTGTCGGGGGCTGAGCCTGGATCATTTACAGGCTACATGGCATAAAGTCAATGTCATGGATATTTTAATTGCCAAAGACCTTCTCAGTGAGCAATGGGCCTGACAGCAGAGGAACCGCTTTATGCCATGGTTACCAGCAATTTACTGCTCCTCTTTACAACCACCATCAATTCTTCAGCTTACTCCATTTCCCACATGGTTAAAAGTGAAGCTCTGAAGAAAACTGCATGCACAATAAAACAGAGATCATAAAGGGGTACGCATAGGAAGCAGGTGCTGGTTTACATCGAAGATAGACATAAAATGCTGGAGTGACAGGCAGCATCTCTGGAGAGAAGGAATGGGTGACGTTTTGGGTCGAGTCTGAGGAAGGGTCTCGATCCAAAATGCCACCCATTCCTTCTCTCCAGAGATGCTGCCTGTCCCGCTGGATTACTCCAGCACTTTGCGTCTATCATCTGGAGGTATGTTTGCTACACTACCTGGGGTCTGGGTACTGGCAATGTATTGGTGAACATGATAGAATATTTAACTGCAGATTTACAACAAGAGGTTAGATGGTGTAGGGCAAAGAGATACACAGCGGAAACCGGCCATTTGGCCCACCGAGTCCGTACTGACCAGCGACCCCCGCACATTAACACTATCCGACACACACTAGGTACAATTTGCATTCAGACCAAGCTAATTTACCTATATACCTGTACGTCTTTGGAGTGTGGGAGGAAACTAAAGATCTTGGAGAACACCACCGCAGTCACGGGGTGAAAGCATAAACTTCGGACAGACAAGCGCCCGGAGTCGGGATCGACCCCGTGTCTCCGGGGCTGCAAGCGCTGTAAGGCAGCAAGTCTACCACTGCACCACCGTATCGCCCGAAGGTTATGGATTCCAACGTGGCCAAATGTTTCTTTGCTATACACGCATTGCATGAACACAGTGTATAGGATGCAACTGCAGTTGCTGGTTTAAACCAAACATAGACACAAAAAGCTGGAGTAGCTCGGCAGGTCAGGCAGCATCTCTGGAGAAAAAGGAGAGTCTGAAGAAGGGTCAACCCGAAATGTCACCTAATCCTTTTCTCCAGAGATGCTGCCTGATCCGCCGAGTTACTCCAGCTTTTTGTGTCTATCTTCTATGCACAAACATAAATTCCACTGATGAACACACTTCATGTATTGGTTGGTCAGCATCCAAATAAAACTTTTTTTTCAGATCCCAGCAAGTCTTAAAACGTTGCAATCAAAAGAGATAACTTGTTACATCTCAATTACACTCAATTATTATCTGAAGTACCAGCGACACGCCAAGACAATCGAACTGCTAAAGTACACAGCTTTTGGGATTTTATATGCGTGTTCTGTCAACCCTGACACACTTCTGTGAAGTATGGCATCTTTAATCTTCTGGTGCGGCAAACTGCAAATCACCAGGGGCCAAATGTAATTAATTGCACACGCAAACCAACAAAGAAAAGTAAAAAACAAGGAACTGCACATGCCGCTTTAAAAAATAAATCAAAGTGCTGGAGTAACTCAGCTGGTCCAGGTAGTATCCCTGGAGAACATGGAAATGGTGACGTAGTGACGGATTGGGACCCTTCTGTCTTAACCCGCAATTTCACCCATCCACGTTCTCCAGGGATGCTGCCTGACCCACTGAGTTACTCCAGCACTTTAAGGAAAAGTATTCAGCATCTTTTTTCAAATAATGACAATCAGGTTACAGGAAAGATCATTACGTCTGTCGGTCTATATTTGAATTATGCATTGAATCTTACCCTGTCCTCTGCTTCTGAAGGCAGAGGGGAATCCAATCTGATTGCAATAGAGCCATCCACTATGTATAAGTACAGGATAAAGGGAATAAAGTTTAGTGCAAGATAAAGTTCAGTGAAGTCCTATTGTTCAAGGGTCTCCAATGAGGTAGATGGCAACTCGGAACTGTTCTCTATTTGTTGGTGGAATGGTTCAGTTGCCTGACAACAGCTGGGAAGAAACTGTCCCTAAATCTGGAGGTAGGCATTTACATACTCTCGTACCCCTTGCCTGATGAGTGGGGAATACTGTGATTCACACTGTTTAAAAAAAATCTTCATTTTATTATTGTACGATTAGAGAGGCCTCTTGGAGTTAACACCCTCCCTGCTCCCCACCCTCCTTGGCCTCTCCTAGATCAGGAGCGGGAGGGAGGAACAGGGAGCAGGGAGAGAGTTAACAGGCTGCTGACGCATGCACCGACTTGCTGCAGGCATCTTGTGCAGATGAATATCCGGCATTTAATAATACAAATCACGACGCAAAACATCCTTTGGGCTGGGATTCAATCGCAACCTGCATGTATTTGCACCTGATTAAAGTCTTGCCCAAACGCATGACCACTTGTCCCAAGTTGGCATCATCAACAAATCCTGCTTCAACCTTGTCAAGATGGCAAGAGGAAAAAAAAACAAGGTGAAGAAGGAATGGGGAGGGGAAGAGAAGGTTGGTTTTTAAAGGAAAAAAAAAACAAGTAGCAAGAAAAGCCACTAAAAAGGGTTTAACTGTAGGTCGGAGGGGACTTATATAACGCAGTTCAATTTCCACTCCATCAATGCACGCTATGCAGAACATCAAAGGCAAGGCCAGCTTCAGCATTGCTTTTAATTTTTTTTGGACCGGTTATGTAACCATGTAAAGAAACCAACAACTATTTTGAGAGATTCCAAATAAAGCTGTGGGAAATCTGCAGGGATTTGAGTGTTAGTTGCAAAGACAACAGTGTTCCTTTTTTTTTTATTGCAAGAAAATTTGGTTACGGGACTTGGTTGCAGCTTCTCTGACCAAGTGATGTGCAAAGAAAATGTCATTGGGGTCACATGCGTCTTGCGCCTGCAAGAGCAATGATCAACAATTGCGAAACGTGCTGAAATATTATAGAACTGTTTGCGTTCAGAAATAGGTCTAGGTTTGATAGAGCAGACCGAAACCTCAAAAATATTTTGAAAATTATACAGGGAGGGTTTTTTTTTTTAAACTTCCCACAAATATGCATGTATCTGCACCCTTTTCCTTGTGGAAACACAATCTAAAAATAGTGTTGTTTCTGTTGGTGTAACACTGCTGCGCATAAATGATCTGTGAATTAGCCACCACCGTAAATATGTACAGCTTTGCTTTCAGAAGATTTCAATTCTCGCCTAGCTAATGAAGTGCTCCCAAATCTGTGGAAAAGGATAAGAACATTCAATGGATAACCCCTCTATGGACTTCGGTTTTTGCACTATTATGAGCGAATACGTTTATTGGCCAAGTGTGTTCACATACAAGGAATTTGCCATGGCGCTCCGCTCGCAAATGTGACAACACGACATAATGACAATTAAGAATGACAAATAAAACATTAATAATAAAACATTATCGATTAAACATGTGAATTAAATAAAAAAATACCAGAGCAAAAGGAGGCTACAGATTTTTGGTTATTGAATAGAGCTACTACTCGTGGAAAAAAGCTGTTTTTACGTCTGGCTGTGGCAGCTTTGACAAAGCTGCCTTGTATTACTTTTTATGGTTACCTTATATTACTTTTATTAATTGACAGTCATATTGATCACCATGTTATTAATGTATTATTAATGTGTTTGCAAACCTGTTCTTGGATCTTGTGCATTATTGTGTTAGCTGGTCTGTTAAGCTGCAGCAACTAAGAATATCAATGTCCTGCAGGTAGTAACCGAGACTCTTGACTTGATTTTCTTGTTCTCAGTAATATAGCGCAAATAAGAACCAAAGATTTTTAAAGGTGCACAGGTGTGGAACTTTGTAGCCGGGAGATGCATTGGGAGAATGGCAGTCAAGTTGAAAGGAAATGGTATTTTCAGTAATCCTCCGACATTTTGCCACCTCCATCGGTATCCTGTCACTATTCACAACTTCCCATCCCCACCCTTTCCGCCTTCCACAGAGACCACTCCTTCCGCACCTCCCTGGTTAACTCATCCCTTCCCACCCAAACCACCCGCTCCCCAGGTGTCTTCCCCTACAACCGCATGAGGTCAAACACATGTCCCTATACCTCCTGCCTCAACTCTGTCCTTTCAACTTAGGCAGAGGTTCACTTGCACCTCCTCCAACCTCATCTACTGTATCCGTTGTTCAAGATTTGGACTCATGTATATCGGCGAGACCAAACGTAGACTGGCCGATCGTTTCGCTGAGCATCTTTGCGCAGTCCGCCTGGACCTACCTGATCTCTGGTTGCCAAACACTTTAATTCTCCTTCCCATTCCCACACTGACCTTTTTGTCCTAGGCCTCCTCCATTGCCAAAGTGAGGCTAAAAGCTAATTGGAGGAACAGCAGCTCATATTTCACATGGGCAGCTTACAACCCAGTGGTATGAATACTGATTTCTCTCACTTCAAGTAACCCCTGCAGAACCTCTCCCTCTCTCCATCCCTCCCCCACCCAAATCGCACCAACTTCTCATTCTCACCTAGCAAACACTAACAATGGCCTGTTTCCTTCATCATCGTTACTTTTTTGCAGATCTTTCATTCACTTGTTCTTTATCTCTCTACATCACCGTCTATATCTCTCGTTTCCCTTTCCCCTGCCTCGAGTCTGAAGAAGGGTCCCGACCCAAACCGTCACCCGTTCCTTCTCTCCAGAGATGCTGCCTGCCCCGCTGAGTTACTCCAGCAGTTTGTGGCTATCACTGGTAAATAGATGATGGGATTTATTTCCGCAGACTTCCGAAACTACAAGGTAAAGCCATTATTTCTCTTTCTCATTGATGTTCTGAAATATTTGGGACCTTGCCTCAAGGCTTTTCAGTGAAAACACAGTACAAATACCGAGATAATACAGCTGCAAATTCAGCTACAATTCAGAAGTAGTCTGCATTCAACCATTTAACACTTCCTTTGCTCCGCACAAAACTGTCATACAAATGGCGCTTTGGTGAAAATAATTTACTCAGCATGGAGAAAGGTTAAATGTCGTGTCTCCCGAGGTCAATGAAACCTGATAGCTCTTGAAGTATAAAGGGATAAGCTAATGCATTTTCCATGTGAGGAATGTATTAACAAAATGCAAACCGTAAATCACTGATGGTTTTTTGCTGAAGTTATCAATTAATTACATGGAGTATTTCTTCGCTGCATACATTAATTTGACTAAAGCCTCAAATCATTTCTAATGACTGTTGAATTACACTCTCCCACTAAAGACAATTAAGGATGGACATAAAAGTGCTGGAGTAACTCAGCAAGCCAGGCAGCATCTGGAAAAGGATAGGTGATGGTTTAGGTTGGGACTTTTCTTCAGACAAGAAGACAATTAAGGACCCAGAAGATAGACAGGAAAAAAAACTGAGTAACTCAGCGGGTCAGGCAGCATCTCTGGAGAAAAGGAATAGGCGATGTTTTGGGTCAAGGCCCTTCTTTAGACTGAGAGTCGGGCGAGAGGGAAAGGGCAGATATGAAAAGATACAAAGAACAAATGAATCAAAGGTATGCAAGAGGACAAATCAAAGCCAGCAACGATGATCAAGGAAAGATGGAGAATAAAACTACCGATGGGGGAGGGGGGGGTGAGAAGAAAATTAAATAAAATGTACAAAATATGAGAAAAGTAGACTGAATAAACCATCAAAAATTAAGATACTGATTCTGAGTCACGGCACCGAGGGCAGCACGGTGACGCAGCGGCAGAGTTGCTTCCTTACAGCGCGAGAGACCCAGGTTCGTTCCTGACTACGGGTGCTGTCTGTATGAGGTTTGTACGCTCTCCCTGTGACCGCGTGAGTTTCCTGCGGGTTCTCCGGTTTCCTTACACACTTCCAATGACTTATAGGTTAGTTTGATTTCATCAAAATGTAAAATTGTCCCTCGTATGCGTGTTAGTGTACGAGGTGGTCACCGGTGGGCCTGTTTACACACTGTCTCTGTAAAGTCTAAGGTAGACAAAAGTGCCGGAGAAACTCAGCGGGTGCAGCAGCATCTATGGAGCGAAGGAAATAGGCAACGTTTCGGGCCGAAACCCTTTTTCAGACTTAAATAGGCAATGTTTCGGGCCGAAACCTTTCCTACAGTCTCAGTGAGTCAGCACTAATCTCAGCTTTGGATATCAAGGTGTGGCTCATGAATCAGATCCCCTGCACTGTAACAACAGAGATTTTAATGTTAGATGAGCATGGGCCAGTGATACATGCGGATCCAAGCTAGCAGGATCCGCATGGATCACTGTGGACAACTTGCAGGAGATGGCCTAAAGCAGGATTAACTCAGAGTGGAATAACAATGATGTTAATTCCATAATCATTTCTCTGCTCATCTTATTTGTCATTCATCTATCTTAAGGAATAGTCTTACAGTGTGGAAACAGGACCTTTGGTCCAACTTGCCCACACCAACCATCTATACTAGTCCCACCTGCCTGTGTTTGACCCACTTGCCATCCCTCCAAACCTGTCCTATCCATGTCGGTGTCTAATTGATTCTTAAACGTTGCGATACTGCCTCCCTGCATGTCATAAACCAAACTTTGACTATGTTTCACTACTTGAACTTGAGTTGTCACAGTTCTGTTGCAGACCTCAGAGGAGGTGAACAGTGGGCAGCATTTTGTTGGTGGTGATAACAGTCAAGCAAACGACAGAGAGACACAGAGAGAGAGACACAGAGAGAGAGACACAGAGAGAGAGACACAGAGAGAGAGACACAGAGAGAGAGAGACACAGAGAGAGAGAGAGACACAGAGAGAGAGAGACACAGAGAGAGAGAGACACAGAGAGAGAGAGACACAGAGAGAGAGACACAGAGAGAGAGAGACACAGAGAGAGAGAGACACAGAGAGAGAGAGACACAGAGAGAGAGAGACACAGAGAGAGAGAGACACAGAGAGAGAGAGACACAGAGAGAGAGAGACACAGAGAGAGAGAGACACAGAGAGAGAGAGACACAGAGAGAGAGAGACACAGAGAGAGAGAGACACAGAGAGAGAGAGAGACACAGAGAGAGAGAGAGAGACACAGAGAGAGAGAGAGACACAGAGAGAGAGAGAGACACAGAGAGAGAGAGACACAGAGAGAGAGAGACACAGAGAGAGAGAGACACAGAGAGAGAGAGACACAGAGAGAGAGAGACACAGAGAGAGAGAGACACAGAGAGAGAGAGACACAGAGAGAGAGAGACACAGAGAGAGAGACACAGAGAGAGAGACACAGAGAGAGAGACACAGAGAGAGAGACACAGAGAGAGAGACACAGAGAGAGAGACACAGAGAGAGAGACACAGAGAGAGAGACACAGAGAGAGAGACACAGAGAGAGAGACACAGAGAGAGAGACACAGAGAGAGAGAGACACAGAGAGAGAGACACACAGAGAGAGAGAGACACAGAGAGAGAGAGACACAGAGAGAGAGAGACACAGAGAGAGAGACACAGAGAGAGAGAGACAGAGAGAGACAGAGAGAGAGAGAGAGAGACACAGAGACACAGAGAGAGAGAGACACAGAGACACAGAGACACAGAGACACAGAGACACAGAGACACAGAGACACAGAGACACAGAGACACAGAGAGACAGAGAGACAGAGAGACAGAGAGACAGAGAGACAGAGAGACAGAGAGACAGAGAGACAGAGAGACAGAGAGACAGAGAGACAGAGACAGAGACAGAGACAGAGAATGAAACACACCCACTGAGTCAACGGTGACCTTCAAGAACCCTTTCATACTAACCCTATGTCAATCGCACTTTATATTCCTCCCACATACTCATTAACTCCCCCACCTTCCCAAGGTTTACCACTCACCTCCACACAAGGGAAAATTTACGGTGGCTAATTAACTTATCAACCCACACGTCTTTGCGATGCAAGAGGAAACCAGAGTAGCCAGAAGCAACCCACATGGTCACAGGGGGAACTTGCAAATACTAATACATTCATATTAATTTACGTTTCTCAAAGCTGACCGCTAGGCTGTATGGGGATGCTTTGCATTTTTTATAGTTAATTATTGGGTCTTGTTAAGTATTTATTGCTTTCAGGTATTGTTCATATTGTATTATGTATTTTTTGTCTGCTTTCGTTCTGAATGTGTGGGTTTGTTGGTTGTTGGCTTCTGGGCATCTGAATTTCCCTGAGGGGATCAATAAAGTATTTATTATTATTATTATTATTAGTTACGGCACAGAACATAATCAGGGCTAAGCCAATAGTCTCACCATCAGGCAATACGATCCATCCTGAGGACATGAAGCAAACCACCCTAGTCAAAATATTTCTTGGGACACACTATCAATTCAACATGGTAAGGAATCAAAACGTGTTCATAGAACATAGAAGCGTACAGCACAAGAGTAGGAATCAGAATTTGCTACGTGAAAAATGGCTTCCTCATTCCTACTTGAAACCACCTGCACTGCAAGTGTGGTAAAATGATTTAGAATAACAAGATTTAATCAAAGCTGATTTTACTAAGGTGCATGCTGGGGTAGATGAAAAATGCTTAGTCAAAAGGAGATTGTCCAAAGATATTTTAGAGGCGAGATGGAGGTTTAAAAACAATGAAGTCATTTCAATTTCATTATTGAGAGGTACAGCCTGCAGGGGTGAAGTGAATACATTCAAAGATAACCAGAAGACATAAAATGAACACTAAAAGCCCTGTCCCACTGTACGAGTTCATTCAAAGAGTTCTCCCGAGTTTGCCCCGATTCGAACTCGGAGACTTAGGGTAATGGCCGCTCGTAGGTACTCGGGGCTCTCGTTGACATTTTTCAACATATTGAAAAATCTTCACAAGTCTTCCCGAGCTTACCGCGTTTCTCCGAGTACCTGCCGTTAGCGTTACGAGCCGCTAAGAGACGTTCCCGAGCTCCGACGTACCCGCTACGTACATTCTCCGTGCTTACCACGAGTTTGATTTTTTTTTTAAACTCGGGAGAGCTCTTGAATGAACTCGTACAGTGGGACAGGGCCATAAATATCTTTACGGGTCAGAGAATTGAAGGAAATGAAACATAGTATGGGCACATACTGTGATATGGAAATAAGAATGAGAACTTTGTCAAAAAGCAAAATGCGGCAGACAAGGGACATTAACATTCTCGGCAAGGCAGTAAGCATCCACGGAGAAAGAAACATTTGAGGTCGATGACCTATCATCAGAATTCAAAACCTGAACGCGCGCTTCTCTTCACAGGTTGGGTAACCTATGGAACAATTCCACCATTCTTTTCTGAGGATGCATTCAATCTTCACACCAATTAAAACAAAATATAAAGCTGCACCCAAAACACAGCCAAGACGTGAATGAATGTGTTGAAAGTTGCCAGAATATTAGAGAAATTAAAGGCAACAAACCACAAGGCTTGATCGCTGAAATTATATTTTAATTGCACTGCAACAACCCACCTTCAGCTAGACGCTACATCTATAATGAATGTAGAGTAAATGTGGAATTTATTGCATCCAAGTTTAGAAAATTCATTGCTTTCTTTGTTCAAACTTCCCCAAAAGATGTTCTGGTAAGGCCACCAAAGGTAGACCAAGCAATTAGATTTCTTGAGCCGCTGAGTGAATTTATGGGGACTAGATGATAGTTTATTCTGATGATCAAATTCAAATACTGAATGTTCCAAAATAAATAGCAGATTTAACATACTTATGGCTTCAGCTAATTGAGTTCAATTTAGCCGAGAGTTATGAAGGCTGAAATGAATAAATTGCAAATTCCTCCAGCATTTATACCTTCCAAATTAATAGAATAACCTCCAACCTCTTGTTCACGTCTGTCATTACCAACTTAACAGTTTTGATTTACAGCGACTTTTATTGGTTACATACAAAGTGAAAGTAAGCTGTTTGTCCCCGTCCCCATCCCCCCAACTTAACTAAAACTAAGGGAATTAGATGTTGCCAGATGCCTTTCACTATATGAAGAACCTAAAATAGAAGAAATAACTGTGCTGGCCATTCAGCCCTTCATCGCTGCCCTGCCTTTTATCGCTATTATAGCTGATGGTAGACTGACTTTCCTGCATATCCATTGATTCCTTAAAGTTTTTTTAAAAACTCACATACCATTATGAATACCCTCGTGTGACTGAACCTCCACATCAATCTTGGGTGGAGAATTCCAAAGATTCAGCAGATACTGAGCAAAGAAATGTCCCCATCCTTCATGCGAGACGGAGGCGCAGCGGTAGAGTTGCTGCCTTGCAGCGCCAGAGACCCGGGTTCAATCCTGACTACGGGTACTGCCTGTAAAGAGTTTGCACGTTCTCCCTGTGACCCCGTGGGTTTTCTCCAGCAGCTCCGGTTTCCTCCAACACTCCAAAGACATACAGATTTGTAGGTTACACAAAAAGCTGGAGAAACTCAGCGGGTGCAGCAGCATCTAAGGAGCGAAGGAGATAGGCGACGTTTCGGGTCGAAACCCTTCTTCAGACTTCTGGGTGAGGATGTGGTCGTAGAGTTGGAAGGAAGGGGGTATCACAGAGGGGGAGCAGTTAGAGAGGAGGTTGTGAAACTGTCTCCGTAGGGAGGAGGAGAACTTCTTCAAAGTAGGCATACCTTGAGGAGATATAAAGTCTGAAGAAGGGTCTCGACCCGAAACGTCGCCTATCTCCTTCGCTCCTTAGATGCTGCTGCACCCGCTGAGTTTCTCCAGCTTTTTGTGTACCCTCGATTCTCCAGCATCTGCAGTTCCTTCTTTAACAGATTTGTAGGTTAATTGGCTTCAGTAAAATTATTCCTAGTGTGTAGGATAGTGTTAGTGTACGGTTGATCGCTGGTTAGGGGCGGATTCGGTGGGTCGAGGGGCCTATTTCCATGCTGAAGACAGAGGGGAGATCTGGTGGAGGAGGAAGCATCGATGTTGGTTGCATGGTGGAGTCATCAATATGCAGTCTGTTCAATAGGGTTCAAGTCATATTTTGAGGTGCTGAATTCATTCCAGCTTCAGGAAAGACCCAGTGGACAAATGCTGTGTCGCTGCTGAAGGATTGTTTTGGACAAGATTTCAGGGTATGAGAGTTATTGTCTCGTTGCCAAAGCCACAATCTCAGCTGCGGCCTTTTCTCATTTTTCACTTGCGTGTCAAGTGACCACATCTTCCTTGGCTTAATTTCAATGATCAAAGATGAACCATTCTTTCCAAGGAAGCAACATGGGTCTTTCATATTCTGGTAATGTACAAAGGTAGAGTTTGTGGGATTCACTGATTAAACAGGAGTTACACAGAGAGGGGTTTCAACAAAAAATCTTCAACAAAAAAAAAAGCTAAAAGAAAAATCACAAAGGAGACAATATCGAGGTTCCAAGAAATATTCTGCGACTGAATCACCCTTAAAGATGAAGGAGAACTGAAGGGACATTCATTACCACCTGAATCATCAGGGAGCTTAACCTCACCCTCACTATTGCATCAAGAAACATCAGAAGAAACTTTCCAAAGTAGGAGGTCCACAGCTACCACACAGAGCTTTGCAGCACAGAGGAGCTGTTGTCCATAGCTATCCTGCTCAAGAAGGAACTGCAGATGCTGGAAAATCAAAGGTAGACAAAAATGCTGGAGAAACTCAGCGGGTAAGGCAGCATCTATGGCGTGAAGGAAATAGGCAATGTTTCGGGCCGAAACGTTGCCTAATTTCCTTCCCTCCATAGATGGTGCCTCACCCGCTGAGTTTCTCCAGCATTTTTGTCCATAGCTATCCTGTTGGCTGGAAAAGTCGTACCCGCTCCTGTCTCTCATCCCACTTTTAACCCCCAGCACTGCCCGCCCGGCAGCACCAGCTGAGACCCCTGGCAGGACACGCCCCTAGGCACCCTGGCACAGAACCCCCCCCCCCCCCCCCCCCCCATGGCACATATACCTTCCAAATGGGGCAACAATATTTAGTTTTGTTTATTAAATTGTATCCCAAGTGAACACTGTCTAACTGAACCAACAAATCTACAGGAGACATATCAACCTTTGGGACGGCACAGTGACGCAGCTATAGAGTTGCTGCTTTACAGCACCAGAGACCTACGTTCGAACATCTTTGGTTCGAACCCGTCTAATAACTCAGCGGGCCCAGAAGCATCTCTGGAGAACAAAGATGGGAGACGTTTCGGGTCAGGACCAGTCTGAAGAAGGGTCGTGACCCAAAATGCCATCCATCCCTTTTGCTGACATGCTGCCTCACCACAGAGTTACTCCAATACTTTGTGTCATCTTCAGTATGAAGCAGCATCTGCAGTTCCTTTCCACACACGAAGCATATAATGTGCTGAGAAACATGCTTACCTAAAATTCGTACCCAAAGTCCTTAAGCCAAAAATATCCTCTTTCTAAAATTAAACAGCTATCTCGGTTTCAACCCGAAACGTTACCCATTTCCTTCGCTCCATAGATGCTGCCTCACCTGTTGAGTTTCTCCAGCACTTTTGTCCACCTTCAGCTTCAAAACAGTTTGATTATAGAGAAATGATATCCATCAGAAACCATTGTTTCCAATTCCAATGTAAACTTCCATGCAGTCCGAGTGACACCCACACAGCTGCAATCTATATTTTGCAGGCATGATGCGTAGCTGATCACAAGGACTGCCTCTAGTAAATGGAAAATTACTAAAAAGGGAAAACTTCCTCTCTTGCATTTTGCAAGTAATAATCATGTGGATTTTTCCAGTTGGTATACAAAAATGCTGAGCCTGCCAAATCCCTCAAAATTGAAGGGGATAAAAGCCCTCAATGTTAGCAGCCCGGAGTGTTGAACAGTCATGGTATTGTCAATATACAGACCAGCTGGAATTTAAAGTGCAAGCTCAAAATGAATAGGTAATTCAAATTAATAATTATGCTACAGTCACTGTGGGAATTGAAACCTCAGTGATATCCCATTTCAATTGCCCTACATTAGGTAAATTAAAATGCTCCAGTCTCCTCTTGATAAGTCTTTCAAAACTAGTCATTAAACATTTTGAAGACCTATGTGTTTAACGCTGTAAAAAAAAAATTGCTGTCCTGGTTTCATTTCCGTAATTATTTGATCCTAATAACCTTCCTCTGGGAAACATTTGCTGCAGCACTTCCTGGCGCTACGATCATTAATCCAGTCGGTGGAGAAAGGGATATCAGTGTTGTCACACAGCTTATTTAGGTATCGAAAACACCACCGGAAAAGATTCATTTGTTAATTCACGTTAAACGTCCACCATTAGATGTCTTACACCACCTCCAATTGCCTCCATGGTTTTTCACTCAATTTCTTCAGCGTACCTTTACTACATAGCCCCGTTTGAAAGTGACTGAGGATAAAGTTGAAAATGTTATGAATAAAATTGCGGAGATATGAAATAATTAAAATTAATTCCCAAGCAAAGAAGAATAAACACATCAAAAGGCAAAACAATATATGAACATAGACACAAGGTGCTTGAGTAACTCAGCGGGCTTCTTTAGCCCCCGACCCGAAACATCGCCCATCCTTATTCTCCAGAGATGGTGCCTGACCCACTGAGTTACTCCAGCACTTTGTGTCTGTCTTCAGTATAAACCAGCATCTGCAGTTCCTTTCGACACAATATAAGAATAAGTGAACAAACATCTTAAGTTCAAGTAAGGCAAAAGGAAGATGAGCAAATGTCAGTGTGGGTTACTTGCAGAGCGAGATGTATCAGGGGAGAGGAAATGGCAGAGAAAAAAAATCAACACTGCGCCTTTGTCTTTATGGAAGAGAGAAGCGACCTTCCTGAAAGGATTGAGAACTAAAGTCTTCGACAAATTAGTTCAAAGAAACTAACAATTGTTCAAAGAAGAAATGAAAGTGATTTAAAGATGATAAATCCCCAGGACCCAGTGACCTACAGCCAAAGGGTTTGGAAAGGGTGGGAATGAGAAAGAGTCATATAACTTCCAGACTCATACAGTCATATAATTGCCAAGGAATAAGAAGAAAATGTAATCCTTTAAAGGAGAGGGGAAAGAAAAGAGGGAACCACAGACAATTTACTCTGACGTGAATAGTACAGGAAACTCTCAACCCTAGGAAGGAAGTGGTAATGAGGCACTTAAGTTAACACAGGATAAGTTATTAAATAAGATAAGAGCACATGGGAATGGAGGCAATTTACTAGCGTGGAAGTTGGGCTTTCACACACACAAATGAAAGTTAACAAGTACATCAAAACTTGGAAAATCATGTTATATGTTAGAATCCGAGGGGTGGAGGATATAAACAGGCCCTTTGACCCACAGACGTTGCCTATCAACCACCATCCATTCACACTGATCTGACATTAATGCCATGTTTATTTCCACTGCAGCCTCACCGCCCCATTTTCTAACATTCCACCACCCGCTAGAGCAATATGCAACAACTAACCCAGCAAGCCACACGTCTTTGGGATGCGAGAGGGAAATCTAGTCACGGGAGAACGTGCAAACTCCACGCAGACAGCACCCATGGTCAGGGCTGAACCTGGGTGCTTGGCGTTTGTTGGATGTAGCAGCTTTATTCGCTGCGCCACTGTCCCACTCCCAAATCCTTTAATCTCTCGCCCTCTAATCTTTTAATACACAAGGATTAGCGGACAAGAAATGCTTTACTACAATTATACAGGCCCCTGGGGACATCATATCGAGATATCATATTGTGCGTTTAGGGGTCTGATTACCCAACCAAAACAAGGAATATACTTGAAGACAGACACAAAATGCTGGAGTAACTCAGCGGGACAGGCAGCATCTCTGGAGAGAAGGGAAGGGAGACGTCTCCGGTCGAGACCCTTCTTCAGACGGAATAACGCAAAAACGTGTCCGACGGAATATACGTGAAGCAATAACGCAAAATTTGATTCCCGGGATGGTGGGTCATTCCTGAGGATGGGCTAAGAAGCGTTTGCTTGTCCCCCTAGTTTAGAAATATGAGGGGTGACCACATTGAAATATGCAGCCAATACTCAACGGGGCTGAGACACAGATGGGTTTTCTAGAATCACGGGTCATCCATCAAATTAAGAGGGTAACCGTATAGGACAACAATGAAGAGAACTTCTTTCACCCAGAGGGTAACGAGGCTTTGAAATTCTCAGTACTAGAAGGCTGAAGATGCCCAGTTGCTGAGTATCTTCAAGAGAGGCAGATCGATTTTTAGATATTAAGTAATCGAAAAATAGAAGGCTGGTTCAGGTAAGTGACAGCAGTAAAAGGTAGGGTCATGATCTTAATGAAAAGCAAGTTAAGTTTATTGTCATAGGAAATACATTCTTGCCATAGAGGGAGTACAGAGAAGGTTCACCAGACTGTTTCCTGGGATGGCAGGACTTTCATATGAAGAAAGACTGGATAGACTCTGCTTGAACTCTCTAGAATTTAGAAGATTGAGGGGGGATCTTATAGAAACTTACAAAATTCTTAAGGGTTTGGACAGGCTAGATGCAGGAAGATTGTTCCCGATGTTGGGGAAGTCCAGAACAAGGGGTCAGTTTAAGGATAAGGGGGAAGTCTTTTAGGACCGAGATGAATAAAACATTTTTCACATAGAGAGTGGTGAATCTGTGGAATTATCTGCCACAGAAGGTAGTTGAGGCCAGTTCATTGGCTATATTTAAGAGGGAGTTAAATGTGGCCCTTGTGGCTAAAAGGATCAGGGGGTATGGAGAGAAGTCAGGTACAGGATACCCAGTTGGATGATCAGCCATGATCATATTGAATGGCGGTACAGGCTCGAAGGGCCGAATGGCCTACTCCTGCACCTATTTTCTATGTTTCTATGGCATAGGCAGAAGTACGATGATGTACAGGTGGCATGGAACCCTTACTTGCAGAATTATCACAGTCAGACTCATAACACACAAATTATACAGAAAATAGACAAATTCTGCATGGCAGTGAAAAGAAAAAGACTGCATTAATCAAACCACTCATGCAGAGCAGATGAGGGGCTTAATGGCTCACTCATAAGTTCACAAGACATAGGAGCAGAACTAGGCCATTCGGCCCATGGAGTCTCCTCTGCCATTCGATCATAGTTGATCAATTTTTTCCCTCACAACCCTATTCTTCTGCCTTCTCCCCATAACATTTGACACCCTTCCTAATCAAGAACCTATCACTCTCGCATACCCAATGGCTTTGGCTGGCACTACCAACTGTGGCAATTAATTCCACAGATTCACCACCCTCTGGCTCAAGAAATTCCTCCCCATCTCCTTTCCAAAGGCACATCCACTCCTATTTCTTACATTTTTATATTCTTCTCATCAAAATGAATGACAGCGTTGCCTCTCATCTTTCTTATCGAACGATCCTCTTCCTCAATAGCGTTCACACATAGCTACACTCTAAAACATCAAGCCAAAGTAAACAGCTGCTAAATTTTGATACTTTGCAACCTCCTGATGTCAGATTTTATTAACATCCAGTATTTATTCTAGGAAATCTGGTTAGCAATCTCCCAGACTAAAAAATATTTGGACATTTCATTAATATTCGTAGTATCACAGAATGTTTCTCCAGTTTTCTTAGACAAATCTTGCAAGCATGAAGCACTGCACTGTTGAATCAAACTGTTTATTCAAATCCCTTAAAACCACCGTTCCACTCCTTTTATGTAGATTTGCACAGTTCACACATTGAATCTATTTTCTTTGAGATGATCAACAACCTTGTGAGCAAAGTTATATCAGTAAGGAATTTGCACAAACTAGAAAACTCCAGATTACAAGCTTTTACATTGATGCTGCAGTTCCAGACTTTAATTCGGGAACAGTTAGGGTTGGTTGGCCCAAGATAGAAACAAAGTGCTGGAGTAACTCTGCTGGTCAGGCAGCATCTTTGGAGAAAAAGGATGGGCGACGTTTTGGGTCGGAACCCTTCTTCAGACCTGTGTGAGGAGGAATGACTGGGGTGGGACAAGTCTTTGATTACAGTTAGAGGTAGACACAAAATGCTGGAGTAACTCAGCGGGACAGGCAGCGCCTCTGGAGAGAAGGAATGGGCGACATTTCTGGTCGAGACACTTCTTCGGACATTGATTATGTTGGTTGCTTTACCGAGATAGAGTGAAGAGTTCCTCCAAAACAAAATTTGTGTGGAAAAGCAAATTGTCAAATAAGAGTTCCTCCAAAACAAAATTTAAGTGAGAAAAAAGCAAATTGTCAAGTTTACTTGATGGTTTCGCCCGTGACAATTTGCTTTTTCTCATTTAAATTTTGCTTTGGAGTAACTCTTATTTGACAATTTGTTTTTTCTCACTTAAATGTTGCTTTGGAAGAACTTTTAAGGATGGGAAAAGAACTAAAATACCATCCCAATTTAGAATTACATTTTCTGTAACATCCAGAATTTTCCATACAAAGTTTGACTGGTTTTGTTCTCGGAAAGTTAGAAAGCATTTAGTGGTAATAAGAAACAGATTCCATTGAGTGAAAAGAATGTAATATTAGTATATTAATAATGTTATGTCATATGTAAAACAATGTAATATTGGTAACATCAAGACCTGGGCAGGGCCTTACATCGCCTGGCGCGGCCTAGCCATCGCCCGCCGGGGACTTTGACATCGGGAGAAGAATGGAGAGCAGGGGAGAGACAAGACTTTGCCTTCCATCACAGTGAGGAGGAGATCCACTGTGATGGATATTTGTGTAAATTGTGTTGGTGTGTG
Source organism: Okamejei kenojei (assembly GCA_035221665.1). Taxonomy (NCBI): domain Eukaryota; kingdom Metazoa; phylum Chordata; class Chondrichthyes; order Rajiformes; family Rajidae; genus Okamejei; species Okamejei kenojei. Next base: position 9,682,890 of record CM069169.1, on the reverse strand, counting down.
TCTTGGTTCTTTTCTTGTTGTATGACTGCAGAAACCAAATTTCGTTTGCACTTCATTTGAGGTTCAAATGACAATAAACGGTATTGTATTGTATGTCAAGCTGCATCTTCAGAGGCAAAATGACAAGACACTGTGACATTCTAGCCCAATGTGTGATAGAGAAGAGTAATCATAGGTTGCTTGCAAAGCTTGACGCTCCTGTTATGACAGCAAAGCAAATGTTCCCACAGTTGTTTTAACACTGGTGCAAAATTTTACTCTAACAATTAAAATATCACACCTACACGTGGTTAGTGTTAAAACCAAAATGCCACAACTCTGTAACGTGTAAAAAGAAAACACTTGCTGATTTTTGCCATTCAGGTTTAATTTCACAAGTAGTGTTTCCAGTCTAATAAAAATAGGAGCTTGCATCCTTCTGCAAAACTCATTCAACGTGACTCAGCGGGGTCAGGCAGCATCTCTGGAGAAAAGGAATAGGTGACGTTTCGGGTCGCGACCCTTCTTCACTCAACAGGTTCCCTGAAGTTACAGCGAGTGAAATCCCCGTCACACTGGAATGATGGGAAATGTAATATTTTTGTTGCAGTCGTAATTCATTTTGAAGGTCAATGCAAAGTGAACAAAATTGCAGTGGAAAGCCCACTTAGACGGTTGTTAATCATGAGGCGAAGGTGCTCCCAGGTGGAACAAACTTTTACAACGAAGGCTTAACAAGCTACTTCAGAGTTTAACCGCATTGTTGCAAGTCTACAGCCACACATAGATCCAACAGGTTCATATAGCAGCTCGTCTTCCCTGAAGGCAGTGGCATTTTCTAACATGATCATTACAGTTGCTGATATGACCCTTAAAAAAAAGAAAATTAAGTACATTTTAATGAACGTGGTGGAATTTGAACTTGCATTTCTAACAGTCGTGCACTGATGGACATTCACACTGCTCCTGTGACTTTTACTGGATCTATTTAACAGAGGACAGTTTCCCTTTGTCAGCAATATACTTTCTCCAGCTCGTGTAAAGTCACGTTCGGAGAGGCTATTTTGAGTTCTGCAAGACTGGGGTATGGTTCTGATCTGTGTGCTTCTGATGTAAGTTGGGGCACTTGAGGGGTTGAACTGAGACCTGAGGGGTTGAACGGAGACAAAAGCACGAGGTGCAGGGATTTACCACTTGCCACTCGTCTGCTTCTCACTTAATGACCATCCGGTCGCCTCAATCCGGGCGGCATGTGGCACAAAGGCATGGGTTCGATCCTGACTGCGGGTGCTGTCTGTACAGAGTGACTGCTGGTCAGCATGGACTCGGTAGGCCGAAGTGCCTATTTCCACACTGTATGTCTAACGCTAAACTAATCTCCACATTCCTATCTCGCCACTGAACCATTAGTTCACCTGCCTTAATTTTTTTTTAAATAGTCAGACTCGCTTGCACTGGTCGTTGAGGAATAGAATTCTAAAGGTTCTGGAATAAAGACTGTAAACGCCATTTGGCCAGGTACATGGATAGGAAAGGTTTAGAGGGATATTTGCTGGGTCCGTGCAATTTGGACTATCTTGGATGGCATAGATGAATCGGGCCAAAGAGCCTGTTTTCCACACGCTGTAACTTAAAAACAAAATGGGCCTCATTTCAGTTTAAATGAGCAACCCTCTTTAAACAGTGGCCCCATTCTAGATTCTGCTACATGAGGAAATATTCTCCCTACAGCCACGCTGGCAAGGTTATTGCTAATGAGACAATATAAAACCAAATGACCTCAAATAGAACATGTTACAGCTTGCGGATATCAATACACTTCATCCGCCTGTGAAACTGATACTTTGAAATCTGCAGAGCTGCACAGTGGAAGTATTGTCAAAGTATAGGAGAAAAATGACACTGACAATTAGTGATGACTGTACTCTGAGCTAGATTTAAACATCACGCATTAAAGCCATGGGTACAGTGGCCCGCATGCCCATTGCCAATTACATAACATTAAGAAAGTCTTAATTTCAGCCTGCTCTGGTCCAAATTATATCATCTTTCAGCTTGACTATTCTTTCTCCCATTGTTCAGTCCCTTCCCACTCAGATCCATGACACGGTACGCAGCGGTAGAGTTGCTGCCTTACAGCGAATGCAGCGCCGCAGACCCGGGTTCGATCCTGACCACGGGTGCTGTCTGCACAGAGTTCGTACGTTCTTCCCGTGACCTGCGTGGGTTTTCTCCGAAATCTTCGATTTCCTCCCACACTCCAAAGACGTACAGGTTTGTAGGTTAATTGGCTTGGTAAATGTAAAAATTGTCCCGAGTGGGTGTAGGATAGTGTTAATGTGCGGGGATCGCTGGTCGGCGCGGACCCGGTGGGCCGAAGGGCCTGTTTCCACGCTGAATCTCTAAACAAAAACTAAACTAAACCCGATGACCTCATTCACAGAGTGTCCATGTTCTTGTCCCAATCAGCTCATTGTCACCAAGGATATCCAACGTGAGACACCTATCACACCGCAGGATTAGTGAAGACCCTTCGCTTCTGGGTGGAACAGAAGCCCACCTTCATGCTGGCCTCGTCACCTGCCTCAATTCAATCTTGCCTTGCATTCCACTCGCATTGTCTAAATCCAAGGAGTGAATGAGAACATGCACAGGTCTCAATCTCACTCGTTGACCTGCATTGCCAATTTCTATCCTCCCCATACATCCTTTTGATTCTAACCCTTCCTGGAACCTGTGCCCAGGTGAGAAGATAGCTTATTGACCAATATCTATTAGAAGTCCACAAATTTCATCCGCACTTTCCTATAAAGAACACCTTTCACCTTCTCAGATACAACTGTTCTGGAAAAGAGATTCACACCAGCACTTTCCTGTTTTAATAAACATGGATTCTCCTTTCCCGTGGTTTACAGAAGAATGTCGCCATTATCCGAAACTCCTGCTCTCACCTTCTCCCACCCACAGCAAGGATGTTTTTTTTGTCCTCGCCTTCCACTCCAACAGTCTCCATCGCCAATGGATCATGATGTGTAGTTTGCAACATCGCATAGTCCATCTCCTGCCTCTCAGCGTTCTGAACAAACCGTTTCTCCTGCTTTACACTTCACCTCCATCAATCACTCCTCCCATACTACCTTCCCATGCAATGGCACACATGCAACCACCTGTGCCCACCATCCAGGCACCCGAACAGTCCTTGCAGCAGTACATTCTTTGCAATTCCTCCTACTCAATATATTGCATTTGGTGCTCAAAACAGGGGGAACATTTCACAGGACACAGGGCAGCACGGCGGCACAGCAGGAGAGTTGTTGCCTCACTGGGCTAGAGTCCCGACATCAATCCAGGCTATGGGTGTTGTTTGTACGGAGTTTGTAGGCTTCTCACTTCCCAAGTTCTCCCATGCCATTGATCCCACCTCGCCGGTTGTGTATCACTGGCATTGTTTTTAATTCAGAATTCAGCATCTCAACCATTTTTGTTTTAAAATGCAGTAATACTACTTTTAAGGTTATAATTTGTTACAATATTAGATACCATGATTTTTTGTTTTAAAGTCCTCCGATAGAAACATTCTCTTCGAAAAGCAGCAACCACTCGCAAACAAGCTTACTGTCCAACTGCTGAGTGACAACTCACACTAGAAGCCCACTGCTTCAAGCTTACCATCTCCTCCCTGAAAAGTGGCTATTGTTTTTATTGGGAACCACTCCTGAGGTTGCAGGAAATGAGCACAGGCTTTGTTTAACCCAGGAAAGTGAACACAGTCAAAGGGAAATCTGCAGGGTGGGTGGAGAGCAACTAAAATAAATATTTATATATTTTTCCGTATTCAATAAGAGCTCCTGTATTCACTCCAGAGATTTGAAATTAATCCAAACAAGAACTAAAGGGCGAGACGCATGAAATTGCAGACGCTGGAAGCTTGAGCAAAAACAGTGTGCTGGAGGAACTCAGCAGGTCAGGCAACATCCGTGGAGGGAAATGGGCAGATGATATTTCAGTTCAGGACATTGCTTCAGACTCCGCCCGAACTCTCTCAAGTGCACCTACCCATTCCCGAGGTTAATTCCTGGGATGGCAGGACTGTCATATGTTGATAGAATGGAGCGGCTGGGCTTGTATACTCTGGAATTTAAAAGGATGAGGGGGGATCTTATTGAAACATAGAAGATTATTATGGGTTTGGACACGCCAGGGGCAGGAAACATGCTCCCAATGTTGGGGGAGTCCAGAACCAGGGGCTACAGTTTAAGAATAAGGGGCAAGCCATTTAGAACGGAGATAAGGAAAAACTTTTTCACATGGAGGGTTGCGAATCTGTGGAATTCTCTGCCTCAGAAGGCAGTGGAGCCCAATTCTCTGGATGCTTTCACAAGAGAGTTGGATAGAGTTCTTAAAGATAGCGGAGTCAAGGGGTATGGGGAGAAGGCAGGAATGGGGTACTGATTGTGGATGATCAGCCATGATCACAGTGAATGGCGGTGCTGGCTCGAAAGGCCGAATGGCCTACACCTATTGTCCACAGATGCGGCCTGACTCGCTGAGTGACTCCAGCACTTGGTGTTTTGCTCAAGTACTTCAGAGCACTGCAGAGATAACTGCATTAACAGGGACCAGTCTTTAAACTGACAGGACGCAACATGACCACACGAATACTTGCGTCATACAATGACAGTGAAACTGTTGACTAATCCCACTCCATTAATAGGCAAGAACAAGGTTTCATATGAAGAAAATCCCAGTGATGCACGACTTCCTGAAGCAAAAGGTCCAAAAGATCATCAGTTCCTTCCAAACACTGCACATCACATGATGTCTCAAATTACTCTGGATCCATGCACCAACATTCGGGAAATGATCAGTATCCAGGGTTGAATTTCCAAATGCACTCAGAAGAGCACGTGCGTCCTGGTTACAACAAACATTAACAGGACACTTACTACTGGATCTTGCCTTTCCTTGTGCAATAGAGAGCTCGATTTTATTTATTTCCATCTATACCTGTAAAATGAAGACCCACTCCTCAGGCGATGCTAACACATCAGGTTGAGCTGCAATACCGATTTAATCATTAAGCAACTGATCAGGCAAACCCGTGGTTTCCACAATGACAACATGAATAAGAATCAAATGTGTTTAATTGACATATGTGCTGATAGCAGAACAATGAAATTCTTACTTGCTGCAGCTTAACGGGCTAAATAATGTAATAACACATAAATATTCAATAATCAATAAAGAAGTAAATTAATAATTCGTTATGCCAGGTAAACAGATTTCAGGCCAGAGTTATGGGCAGACATTCCAGCAATATCTCAGATGGCATTTTATAATTTCGTAATTAACAGTGGGTAACTTTAAGCTGTGGGAGGCTGTTCCGCAGTGAATTGCAGATGCTGGTATATACAAAGAGGATAAACACAAAGTGCTGGAGTAACTCAGCGGGTCAGGTAGATTCTCTGGAGAAAAAAATTGAGCGACTTCAGGAGAAGGGTCCCGACCCAAAACATCACCCATCCTTTTTATCCAGTTGCTTCCTCACTCACTAAGTTACTCCAGCACTATGTGGTAGGATGGAATTGTGCAAGGGTCCAACATGAAATGCACGATTAACTGAGCACAATCCTGCCCAGTGTTCCAGCCCACATTACAGTTTAGAGGCAACAGGAAAATCCAATGATTTTAATTGTTTCTAATAAAGGTATATTTTCCTCTCCAGTTAATCCAAGACGTTTTAATCTTTCAGGACTTTATAAATACATGCAATGTTTTAACATTAAACATTCCAGAAGCTGTAAACTCAGGTACAGAATGAACTAAGCAAATGATCACCCGGGCAGGTAATAATTCCCTCCCACCCCACATGCCACAATATTTGAGCTATTATTCATGGTTTATTTCTAATCCTTAATTTTGTTTCAAAGAATCGAAAGCTTTGAATAGTCCTCAAAAATACTTCAAGCATTTTGTCAGTAAAAGCTACTTGCCAAATCAGACCTTGATCAAACTGAACGGCAGGATATTGAACGATACATGAGCATCAACAAACAGACAAACAACGGACATTTTAAAACTAAATAAAGTGCCAGGAAGACTCAGCTGGCCAGAGTGCAAAGACTTTGCAGGAAAAACAAAAAGTTACTTGTTGGTTTAACGTTGCATCAATTAACACTGCAACTTCCTGAGGTAGAAACCAAGAAAGAAAATAGAACTATTTAATTGTAACTAACTTGACATAAACACTGCGAATAAATTTAGATTAACTGCAAAAGTGTCTGAACAAAATTGAATCATCTGGATCTGCCCGGGAAATCACAGGTAACTGCCATCCCCACCATCAAAGGGATCTACAGGAAATACTGCCTCAAAAAGTCAGCCACCATCCACGACCCAAACTACCCTGGCTCTCATCTCGCTGCTACCATCAGGAAGAAGGTGCAGGAGCCCGAAAACGGTGATCACCATTTTCAAGAACGTTGAACAAGAACAGAAGGAACTGCGGATGCTGGCTTACACCAAAGATAGACACAAAAAGCTGGAGTAACTCAGACTGAAGAGTCTTAACCCGAAATGTCACCCATTCCTTCTCTTTGCTGCCTGTCCCGCTGAGTTACTCCGGCTTTTTAGGTTTATCTTCAGTTTGAAGAACAGCTTCTTCCCAGCAAAAACCATCAGGTTCTTGAACGCTGCACAACACTGATCACAGTAACTATGATTTTCTACAGACTGTGTCTTTGGTTGCATTACAGACTTGGGTTTTGCATTATTATGGCTACTTGGCATTACTGATATTAATTTATTGTATTATATATTACCTGTATATTACATTTACGGGCCTGTTAAGCTGCAGCAAGAAAAAATGCCATGATTGCGCTGTCTGAACACTTGACAATTAAACATTCATGACCCTTAAAACCCATAAGAGGTTAAGGGGTGATGGTATCAGGCTGCAGATGAGTGTTCTCAGTGAATACAGAATAGGCTCAAGAGGCTGAATGGCCTTTTCACAATCCGACTGTGCAAAAGTAAACCACTCCTAAATGATTACCAAAGTCAAATATGGCTTCGGGCACAATTAAACCCACAAATTACTCATGACGTTAAACCACAATTATCCTATTTAATGGCCTGTAAATTACTCAATAGAATGGCAAGTACACCTTCGGATGCATCATATTTTGAAGATGACTGTACTGCGATACAACTAACCAGTTGTGGAATTTGCAAAACACTTCCACCTGCACAAGCAGTCAGTGTGTGTTTCAGAAACAACATTTCCAAAAAAACATTCCCTGATATCGAGTTAAGATACAAGAAAGGCCAAGCCAGGCCTTCCGGAGCTGATAGCAATCCAGAACAAAAATATCCAACTGCAACAGAAACACACTAGCCAACTTTGCTGCGTTGTTACATTGCTTCCAAACAAACAAAAACTGTGACGGCAGATTTATCCCACCCTATTATTACAGACTGTTGGCTTTAAACAGGTGCAGAACACAAAGTGCTGAAGGAATTCAGCGGGTCAGGCAGCATCTGTGGAGGGAATGGACGGACGATATTTCAGGTCATTCTTCTCTTCTCTGATTCTTCTCTGGAGAGAAGAAATGGGTGACGTTTCTGATCGAGACCCCCACTACTTCCCATATTTTCTCAGCCACACAAACAACATGAAATGAAAGGGTATTCCAGGATTACACAAAAAGCTGGAGAAACTCAGCAGCAGCATCTAAGTAGCGAAGGAGATAGGCGACGTTTCGGGTCGAGACCCTTCTTCTTCAGACCTCCTTCGCTCCTTAGATGCTGCTGCACCCGCTGTGTTTCTCGCTTTTTGTGTACCCTCGATTCTCCAGCATCTGCAGTTCCTTCTTTAAAAAAATGAAATGAAAGGGTATTCCAGGATTATCTAGCTGTGAATTGCCTTACAATTCCTTGTGGACGTAGATACCCTCAGACCAGAACAAGATGGATGTAATGAAGAATACACCTTTTACAGAAATAGTCACTCTCTGCGACACGTACTCATAAAACAACCCAAAGTGTAACAAGCAAAAAAAGCAGTTGCCTCACTTCAGGATGAACACTTCAAAAGATGACAATATTTGCACTTTAAAAACTAAAATCTTCAAGGGTAGCTGACAGAACAGCAATTTAAAAATTATTTATTTATAGTTTATAGAAATCTCTTAAAATACGCCTAATCAAAAATTGAAATACTTTAATAATATTACAAATCTTAAACTGTGAAAATACAGTAGTTAAAATATATATAAGAAAATTTAAAGGTCTAAATTATCAGAACCTTGAGGCTTACATGAGGTTTGAAACAAATAGCTGTGCTTTAAAGTATTAAAGCTCCTATGGAGTTTTCTTTTGGGGTCATTTTGTTGAAGATCACAAAATGTACAGTAAAATATGAAACTGCAGCTTTACCGTAACACTGAAGCAGTATTGATCAACATGTTAGTGGCACAGTAGTCATATTACAGTCTGGCAAAGCCAGTTCTATTGCATTCATGGAAGAGGAGTTTTCAACATTCGTATCACAAGGAACAAACAGGCAATGAGACTAAACTACGAAATAGCATTGTCCACAGATATGATTGAGGGCAAACTTATTACTGATAGAATTAAAAAATCATTACCACCACTCATTCACACAAGAACAGAACATTGTCACACTTTCAGGCCACACTTTAAAAAGATGAATCTCCTAGAGCTAATCACTAGCCAATAAAACTATTATCAACGTTCAAACAAATGTGTATCCCAATCTGCAGTGCCAATGGAAGTTACACACTCAGTCTTTGATTCTTTAATATCTGACAGTAACTTAGGACATGCGGGTGAAAATTATGAACACCAAGAACAAACTTTATTTGCCCAAATGACAAGTTCGACACAAATGTCTGCAGCAACATCCTACTTCAAGAATCAAGAGAGAGTCAAGACTGTTTTTATTGTGGTATGTCCAAGACTTAACAATGACATTCTTCCTTGCAGCAGCGTAACAGATAGATACATATAATCACAAAAAGCTGGAGTCACTCAGCGGGTCAGGCAGCATCCCTGGAGAAAAGGAAGAGGCGATGTTTCGGGTCGAGACCTTTCTTCAGACCGAGAGTCAGGAAAGAGTCTCGACACGAACTGTCACCTAGTTTATTTTCTCCAGAGTTGCTGTGTGACCTGTTGAGTGACTCCAGCTTTTTGTATCCATCTTCGGTTTAAACCAGCATACATATAGACACCCATACATATATATATTCATACATATTTATAAACACACACACATACATATTTATAAACACACACATACATATATATACACACACACATACACATACATAAAGACAAACAATAACGCAAAAAGACAAAACTAATGCCCCCAAATCTATGTAATTCAGAGCTTATTTGAAGGTTGTCGTGTTTAATAGCCTGATGCCTTAAGACCCAAATTACAACCCTCGAACGTAGGAAGAACACAGCATTCAAACATCATCAGTCACGCAAGTCCCTTACTCACTGATGATTCCTCCAGAGCCACAACATGTCACAAACAAGGACGAATAACAGAGAACTTGCAGAAATAGGGAACTGTTCGGTCACAGTTCTACGCAGAACGAAATTATGTGTTACGGGGAGGGGGAAGCAAATTGAACCAGGCGAAAAACATGTCTCCCACAGGGGCTCTTGCAAAAATAAAGGGCACTTAAAGTGACGACGTGAATTCGTTGTGGCAATTTAACAGGACAGAAGGAAACTAAACAACTCGGGGTTTGTGTCAGTAATCTATGAACAAGTTGATTTCACGTTATTAGAAGTTTGCAGGGGCATTAATCGCTCTCACCGACTTCTAACAAAACAACTCAGGGTTTGTGTCAGAATCCCGTAACTTTTCTTCTCTAACAAATCAACTCAGGATTTGTGTCAGAATCCTACAAACAAGTCGATTACACATTATTATTAGATTAACATTATTTTGGAAAATATTAATCAACTTGACACTGTCACAAACCCTGACATTAGTCGCTGTCACTAACTTCGAAGTAAACAACTCAGGGTTTGTGTCAGTCCTATAAACAAGTTGATTACACGTTATTAGAAGTTTAGCATGAATTTAGAAGTTCAGAGTGACATGAATCGATCAAACTAACTTCACCCAGTGTGAGGGTGTGTGTGGACGATGCTGCCCAGGCTTGGAGTACCTGGAGCCGGGGGTAGTTGTGGATGTCAGCCGGGGGCCGGGGCCGGGGGTAGTTGTGGATGTCAGCCCGGGGGCCGGGGGCCGGGGGTAGTTGGAGATGTCAGCCCGGGGGGGGCCGGGGGCCGGGGCCGGGGCAGTTGGAGATGTCAGCCGGGGGCCGGGGGCCGGGGGTAGTTGTGGATGTCAGCCGGGGGCCGGGGGGGCCGGGGGCCGGGGGTAGTTATGGATGTCAGCCGGGGGAGCCGGGGGCCGGGGGCCGGGGGGAGTTGGAGATGTCAGCCGGGGGCCGGGGCCCGGGGCCGGGGGTAGTTGGAGATGTCAGCCGGGGGCCGGAGGCCGGAGGCCGGGGGCCGGGGCCGGGGCAGTTGGAGATGCCGGCCCGGCTGCCCGGAGAAGCCCACCTGTCCCGCTCGCTCACCTGGCCCAGGTAGATGAAGCCGTGTTCCCGGGCGAGCCGCTCCGCCTGCTGCCGCCCGCCCGCCACCTGCACGGCCCAGGTGTTGGTGTAGACGCTCGGCCCGCCGCTCGCCACCGCCGCCACCGCCGCCGCCAGCAGCGCCCACAGCCACACGGCGGCCCCGACCCCGGCTGCCCGCTCCATAGCTGGCTGCCTCCCCGGCCGTCGGTCGGTCGGTCGCTCTGCCTCTCCCTCTCCCTCACACGCCGCCTCAGCGCCGGCTGTCCATGGCGCCGCTCGGGCCGCGCTCTCCCCCCCTCCCCGCCATGGCCCGCCCCCCGGCCCGGGCCCAGCCCCCCTCCCTCCCCCGGCCCCGCCCCGGCCCCGCCCCGGCCCCGCCCCGCCCCGCCCCGGCCCGCCCCCTCCCCCGGGCCCGCCGGCCGGAAAGCGCGTCAGCCACACACAGCGCGAGAAGCCGGCCTGGCCCCGCCCGCCCGCCCGCCCGGGTAAAACCACGCCTACCGGTCTGCCTCGTCACCAGAGATCCATGGACCACGGGCCAAGCCCCGCCCCCCCCCCCACCCACACACACACACACACACACACAGCCTGGCACCGCCCACCCGGACTAAACCACGCCCACCCGACTGGCCACGCCCCAGAGCACTACCATGTGACCACGGGCCAAGCCCCGCCCCCACAGCCTGGCATCACCCACACCACTAAAACCACGCCCACATCAGACTGGCCACGCCCATACCTAGCCTGACCCCGCCCACACAGATAAAACCACGCCGCACCCATGATCCCATTGAATGGCGGTGCTGGCTCGAAGGGCCGAATGGCCTATTCCTGCACCTATTGTCTATTGTCACCCGGATGGCCCCGCCCTCCAGAACACTGCCATGCAAAGACACCGGAGGAGCTCCTCTAGTATCTTGGGTTACACAAAAAGCTGGAGAAACTCAGCGGGTGCAGCAGCATCTAAGGAGCGAAGGAGATAGGCGACGTTTCGGGTCGAGACCCTTCTTCAGACTGGTCAGGGATCAGGGAAACGAGAGATATAGACGGTGATGTGGAGAGATAAGGAACAATGAGTGAAAGATATGCAAAACAAGTATCGGTGATAAAGGGAACAAGCCATTGTAAGCTGTTTGTGGTGTGAAAATGAGAAGCTAGTGCGACTTGGGTGGGGGAGGGAGATAGAGATAGAGGGAATGCCAGGGCCCGAGGGCTGAGGGAGAGGTGGGAAGGGGAGGAGACAGCAAGGGTTAACAGAATTGAGAAAATTCAATGTTCAAGCCCAAAGGATGCAGACTCCCCCGCGGAATATGAGGTGCTGTTCCTCCAGCTTGCGGTGTTGCTCACTCTGGCCGTGGAGGAGGCCCAGGACCGAGAGGTCGGATACGGAATGGGAGGGGGAGTTGAAGTGCTGAGCCACCGGGAGGTCGGGTTGGTTATTGCGGACCGAGCGGAGGTGTTCGGCGAAGCGATCGCCAAGCCTCCGCTTGGTCTCACCGATATAGATCATTTCCTGCCATGTGACCATGGGTCCAGCCCCGCCCCCCACAGCGAGGCCCCGCCCCCAACGCCAGGCCCCGCCCCCTAACGCCAGGCCCCGCCCCCAGGGCGACTCCGCCCCACATCTTCTAGGCCCCGCCCAGATGATCACAGACTAAGCCCCGCCCCACTGCTAGGCCACCGCCCAACAGGGCAATCCCGCCCCCACATCTTCTAGGCCCCGCCCAGAAGGGACTGAGGCTCCGCCCAATGGTGCTGGCCCCACCCCCGCCGCAATGCCCACGTGACGTTAAGCCGCGCCCCCCCTGTACAGCCCCACCCCCACAGGGGAATGACCCCGCCCTGACCCTGAGGGTCCAGGCCCAGAGTCAGGGGAGGTGGAAAATTAGAGGGTACAGAAAAGGTGTAAAGAACAAATTGTCCGAACAGAACAAATCCAAGCCGGCATCACTGACCAAGGAAAGGTGGAGCCCACAATGGTCCATTGTTGGCTGCGGGGTAGGTGACAATGAGTTACATAGAAACATAGAAAATTGGTGCAGGAGTAGGCCATTCGTCCCTTCGAGCCAGCACGGCCATTCAATATGATCATGGCTGGTCATCCCAACACCCAACCCCCCCCGGCCATTACAAATCATGGCCCTCTCTGCAACCCCCATCTTCACACAACACCCCAATAAACTGCTGGAGAAACTCAGTGGGTGAGGCAGCATCCATGGAGCGAAGGAAATAGGCAACTTTTCGGGCCGAAAACCTTCTTCAGAATGGGTTTCTTCTCCAGTCTGCAGAAGGGTTTCAGCCCGAAACGTTGCCTATTTCCTTCGCTCCATGGATGCTGCCTCACCCGCTGAGTTTCTACAGCATGTTTGTCTACCTTCGATTTTCCAGCATCTGCAGTTCCTTCTTAAACACCCCAATAAACTCCTCCTCTTACAACGCCCTCCAATCCATCCCTTCACCCTAATCAGCCACTCTCCAAATCCCCTTCCACTCCACCCCTTTCACTCTAACCTCCCCAGCCCCCACTCCACCCCCCATACTAACTCCACCCTCTTTAACATCCTGCCACCCCCCCCACTCCCCCACCCTTCAATATTACCAGGAAAGACAACGCCTACTCGATAACCCTCCTCATCACACCAACCCTACACCCCAACCCCACACCCCAACCCACCCACACACCAACCCCACATTCCAACCCCCCCACACCCAAACCCCACACACACACCAACCCCCACACACCAACCCCACACTCCAACCCCACACTCCAACCCCCCCCCACACAGACACCAACCCCACACTCCAACCCCCAGACACCAACCCCACACTCCAACACCCCCACACTCTATCCCCACACTCCAACCCCCCCACACACACACCAACCCACACTCCAACCCCCCCCCCCCACACTCCAACCCCCCCCACACACACTCCAACCCCCCCCCCCACACTCCAAACCCCCCCCACACACACACCAACCCCACACTCCAACCCAGACACCAACCCCACACTCCAACCCCCCCCACACTCCAACCCCCCCCCCCACACACACACCAAACCCCCACAAACTAACCCCACACACCAACCCCACACTCCAACACCACACTCCAACCCCACACACCAACCCCACACTCCAACCACCCACACCCCAACCCCACACACACACCAACCCCCCACACACTAACTCCACACTCCAACACCCCCACACTCTATCCCCACACTCCAACCCCCCCCACACACACACCAACCCCACACTCCAACCCCCCCCACACTCCAACCCCCCCCCCACACACACACACCAACCCCACACTCCAATCCCCCCACACTGTAAGCCCCTCAACCACCCAACAACGCCTTGCCCCTTCCACCCCTACCTCTACAACATCCGTTCCTCCACCCGCTCTCCAACACTCTGTATCCTCACCCCCGTGTCTCCAACACCCCTCTCTCCGCCCCTTACATCTTACACTCCCACCCTGCCGCCCCATCCTGTATCTGTACAAGGTGATTGGCTTGATTGTAATCGCGTCTCGTCGCTTGGGCAGCTCACACCCCAGCGGCGTGAATATTGCCTTCTCGAACCCTTGCTTTCCCTCTCTCCCCCATCCCCTCCCCGACCCAAGTCGCCGTTACAGGTTCCACTGTCGTCCTGCCGAGCTTCACTGTGTCACTCATTGTCACTACCCCACAGCCAACATTGGACCGTTGTGGGCTCCGTCTTTTGCTGACTTGCACAGCACACAACAACAAAACGCTTTTCACTGTACCTCGCTGCATGTGATCCCAATAAACAAAACGCCCCCCTTATTCACACACTGGGTTCCTCCATTGCCAGAGTGAGGTGACACCCAATTTGAAGGAGCAGCATCTCACATTTCGCTTCGGCGGCTGAGAACCCCGTGGTATGAACCAATTTTAAGCAACTTCTTCCTAATATTACCCTCCGCTCGCCCCTTGCCCCCTTCCTCCACCTTCTCGACATTTAACCATCACCACAGTTTGCCAGAGGGTATCCCTCTTGAGATCACACCTTCCCGAGCCAACAATGGCTTTACCACGACACCACTCTGCCTGAAAGTGGACATAAAATGCTGGAGTAACTCAGCGGATGAGGCAGCATCTCAGGAGAGAAGGAATCCCGACCCGAAACGTCGCCCATTCCTTCTCTCCTGAGATGCGGCCTCACCCGCTGAGACACTCCAGCAACCGGAACGTCGCCCATTCCTCCTCTCCCAAGATGCTGCCTCACCCGCTGTGTTACACCAGCATATTGTGTCTACCTTAACTTAAACTAACTCTACATCTAACAGCTCTAATTTACTGTTATGCCTGAAGACTTGTCTACCTTGGGAGGAAAGGCACATAACAAAGAAAACGCAAATTGGAGGAACAGCATCTCATATTTTTCGCTTGGGTGCTTACAACCCAGTGGGATGAATATTGATTTCTCCAACTTCATTCCTTCTCTTTCCATCCCGCCTGCACCCAAGTCGCACCAGCTTCTCGTTCTCACCTAGCAAACAGCTCACAATGGCCTGTTTCCTTTATCATTGTGAAGGATAAAGTGATTGAACCCCACTATTGCAAGGATTCAGGAGAGGATTCTAACTTGTAAAGAGGATTCTAACCGATAGAGGCCAGGGAGAGGATTCTGACACAGCTGTGGATGAAGTTAGCAGAACTGTCCTTGAGTAAGGATTGATGGCATTGTATAGCGGTAGAAGGGGAGTGATGGATGCGACCCTTATCAGTAGAGACTAGTGATGGATGCGACCCATGTCAGTAGAGACTTGCTTTTAATTCAGATACAAGAAAACTGAGACAGGTCAGTTGGAGGTGAGCAAACTGGGGCAGGTCATTTACAACTGAGCATGCTTAATGAAATAAATGAATATTACTAACACACCCCTGGTCAAGAAACTGCTCATTACCATGAACATGCGATGTATGATGTGGGAGGTACTGGGGGACGTACCTATAGACTGTGCACCTCAGTGCTCTGATTGGGGAGGGCCAGAAGGGGAGGTTAAATGTAGAATTGTGTGTATAAAGGGGCTTTACTTTCCTGACTTCGGTGTGTCTCAACTTGGAGAGGCACCCGACTCTGCAGACTCGCAAATAAAGCATTTCTTGTTTCCATGATTTAGTCTCTGAGTAGAGATTGTGAGCACAACCTAAATCTCACAAAATCGTTACTTTTTTTGCATATCATTCATTCATTTGCTCCATATCTCTGTACTTCAACATCTATATCTCCCGTTTCCCTTTGCCCTGACTCAGTCTGAAGAAGGATCTCGACCCAAAACGTCACCCATTCCTTCTCTCCAGAGATGCTGCCTGCCCTGCTGAGTTACTCCAGCAATTTGTGACGATCAACAGAACATCCTTTACGGAAGGCAGCCACTGACTGGGAGAGGAGGATGAGGAAACTACACATAAATGCCATTTGTTTACCGGTCCATGCATTTGCCCAATCTTTTCCTATCAGCCACAATGACATTATACAGCGATACGTTTAGTAATTATTTCTGTTGAATGGGTAGACATATTTCACTTGGGGCGTCAAAAACTCAGGTTGTTGCTAGATGTCAAACCTGCAAATCACCTGCATCTGGATATAGATTTTGGGCAGCTATGTGCCTTCAACCAGGTTCCAACCCGAAACATCACCATCCTTTTCCTCCAGAAATGCTGCCAGACCTGCTGAGTTACCCCAGCATTTTGTGTTTATCTATGGAATAAACCAGCATCTGCAGTTCCTTCCAACACATCACTGCCTCCAGCAGATGTTGGGATTCAGAGAAATTCTATGAAAAAGATTTATCAGCAAACCCACTCACATAAAAAAAACACTTCTGCTGTGAATGCATCATATATTAAACTCACAAAAGCGAAGTGAAAAGGATTCAAAGAAGCATTGCGTTTTTACCAAATATATAATGGTACTTGAATCAATTCTAAAATCCTTCATCACATTCGACAATTTGCATTCACTCAGCACATTTAAACAGTGTGAAATACATAGAGTGTTTCAGAGCACCAGCACCAGCCTGACTGACTGATTAGACACAAAATGCTGGAGTAACTCAGCAGGAAAGGCAGCATCTCTGGAGAGAAGGAATGGGTGACGTTTCGGTTCGAGATCCTTCTTCAGTCTGACTTAGTGTCTATCTACGGTATTAACCAGCATCTTCAGTTCCTTCCTACAACATGAGTGATTCCACTACATGTGTATCTGGTACATATATGTGAGTACAGTGGCGGACTGGGCAGGGTGTCAGCTTGCCCGATGGCTAGTGGGCCCCTGATGAAGTGGGCCCCCTTTGTCTCCTGCCAACCAATATTTTTAGACCCAGTCCACCACTGTGTGAGTATGTGTATATTTACACACACTGAACTTTTTTTTCCTGGTTTATTATATTGTTTACAGTGTACAATGCTTAAGTATTCTGTTGTGCTGCTGCAAGTGAGAATTTCATTGTCCTATCTGGGACTCTCTGAGAATAAAACACTCTTGACAAAACTCAAGCGGAATATTCACACAGATGCACATTTTGCCAGGTTGTATTACGCCTTAGTTTGGGAACAGCTCTGCCCAGGACCGCAAGAAAAGGCAGAGAGTTATAGATGTTATAGATTTCCGAATAAATTTCAAGACCTTCCTCTTTGTCTGCAAAGCCCTCAATGGGCTTGCCCCCACCTACATTAAAAGTCTGCTCACCCACCACACCACCTCCAGGTCCCTCAGATCGTCCGACTTGGGTTACTGAACATCCCGCGGTCTAGGCAGAAGCTCAGGGGCGACCTTTGCGGTTGCAGCTCCTAGACTGTGGAACAGCATCCCTCTTCCCATCAGAACTGCCCCCTCCATCGACTCCTTTAAGTCGAGACTAAAAACTCATCTCTACTCCCAAGCCTTTGTTGACGGCCTCTGATCGAGGGCTATATGCATGTAGTGATGTTTGTATTTTAATCTATGAATCACTGTTGTTTGTTGTACTATTCCTGTACCAATGTAAAGCACTTTGGCCAACAAGAGTTGTTTTTTAAATGTGCTATATAAATAAAAGTGACTTGAGGTGTAGGCCAGTCCCTCAAACACACCAGGCTCCCCACCGTTGACTGCATCTACACTTTACGCTTCCTTGGTAGAGCAGTCAACATAATCAAAGACTTGTCCCACCGGAGTCATTCCTTCTTCTCCCTGCTCCCAACCAGCAGAAGGCACAGAAGCTAGAACGTCTTCTTCCCCTCTTGTTATCAGGGTTCTAGACGGTCCTTCCATAAGCTGGGGTAGGGGGGTGGAGAGAGGAGGACACCCAGAGCTCAGGCCCTAGCACCTGAAGCTGGGGGTTTGAGACGGTGCACAGTAGTCAAGTCAAGTCAAAGTCAAAAGAGTTTATTGTCATGTGTCCCTGACAGGACAATGAAATTCTTTCTTTGCAGAGCACAACAGAACATAGTAGGCATTGACTACAGTTATATACTTAAATACACACATTAATTAATAAATTATTAAAGTGCAAATAACAGATGGAGGGGTATTAATGTTCAGAGTTTTGTCCGAGCCAGGTTTAATAGCCTGATGGCGGTGGGGAAGTAGCTATTCCTGAACCGGGTTTTTTGTTGCAGTCCTTCAGGCTCCTGTACCTTCTACCCGAAAGTTAGCAGGGAGATGAGTGTGTGGCCAGGGTGGTGTGGGTCCTTGATGATGCTGCCAGCCTTTTTGAGGCAACGGCTGTGGTAGATCCCCTCGATGGAAGGAAGGTCAGAGCCGATGATGGACTGGGCAGTGTTTACTACTTTTTGTAGTCTTTTCCTCTCCAGGGCACTCAAGTTGCCGAACCAAGCCACGATGCAACCAGTCAGCAAGCTCTCTACTGTGCACCTGTAGAAGTTAGAGAGAGTCCTCCTTGACAGACCGACTCTCCGTAATCTTCTCAGGAATTAGAGGCGCTGATGAGCTTTCTTAATAATTGCATCAGTGTTCTCGGACCAGGAAAGATCTTCACAGATGTGCACGCCCAGGAATTTGAAGCTCTTGACCCTTTCAACCATCGACCCATTGATATAAACAGGACTGTGGGTCCCCATCCTACTCCTTCCAAAGTCCACAATCAGTTTGGTTTTGCTGGTGTTGAGGGCCAGGTTATTGTGCTGGCACCATATGGACAGTCGCTCGATCTCTCTTCTGTACTCCGACTCATCCCCATCAGAGATACGTCCCACAACAGTGGTGTAGTCAGCGAACTTGATGATGGAGTTCGCACTGTGACTGGCTACGCAGTCATGAGTATAGAGTGAGTACAGCAGGGGGCTGAGCACGCAGCCTTGAGGTGCTCCCGTGCCGATTGTTATCGAGTCTGACACATTTCCACCAATACGAACAGACTGTGGTCTGTGAATGAGGAAGTCGAGGATCCAATTGCAGAGGGATGCGCAGAGACCCAGTTCTGCGAGTTTGGTAACCAGCTTGGAGGGGATGATTGTGTTAAATGCCGAGCTGTAGTCAATGAATAACAGCCTGACATATGAGTTTTTGTTGTCCAAGTGGTCCAGAGCGGAGTGGAGGGCCAGTGAGATCGCGTCCACCGTTGATCTGTTGTGGCGGTAAGCGAACTGCAGTGGGTACTTCATCACCACCAGGCGTTAATGCCACAGGTCGATAGTCATTGAGGCACGTCACCTTGCTCTTCTTGGGCACTGGTATTATTGATGCCCTTTTGAGGCAGGTGGGAACCTCAGACCTCAGAAGTGACAGGAAAATATCCGTAAAAACTCCAGCCAGTTGGTTCCGCACAGGTTTTTAGAACACGACCAGGTATTGCCATCAGGTCCAGAACGCTTTTCGAGGGTTCACCCCTCTGAAGGATTTCCTGACGTCGGCCTCTGTGACTGAGACGGAAATACCATCACAGCGAATGGGGGCTCGGGAAGGCACATCGGTGTTCTCCCTATCAAAGCGTGCGTAAAACGCATTGAGCTCATTAGGGAGTGATGTATCGCCGACATCCGAGCTGCCTCCTGGTTTCGCCTTGTAGGAGGTTTTTGTAGGGAATGCAGTCCTCCACACATTTCTTAATGAAGTCTGTAACGACTGTGGCATATTCATTCAAGTCCGTTGCCGAGTCCTTGAACATTGCCCAGCCTACAGACTCCAAACAGTCCTGTAGTTGTTCCTCTGCCCCCCCCCCCCCCCCCCCCCGACCAGCTGTCTACTGTCCTCACCTCTGGGGGTGCGCTCTTTAATTGCTGCCTGTAGGCAGGAAGAAGCAGCACCGCAGTATGGTCGGATTTACCGAAGTGAGGGCGAGGGATAGAGCGGTAAGCATTCTTGATGGTGGTGTAGCAGTGGTCGAGGGTGTTTGGTCCTCTGGTGCAGCAGGAGACATGTTGGTGGAAGTTGGGGAGCGATTTCTTGAGGTTTGCCTTATTGAAGTCCCCAGCAATGGTGGTAAAAGCCTCGGGGTAAGACGTTCTGGCGTTTGTTGACCACGGCGTGCAGCTCCTCCAGTGCCAGACGGACGTCTGCCTGGGGTGGGATGTAGACCGCGGTCAGGATGATGGAGGTGAATTCCCTCGGAAGGTAGAAGGGACGGCACTTCACCGCCAGATGTTCGAGATGTGGAGAGCAGGAGTTGGACAGGACTGCCACGTCTGAGCACCACGCAGAGTTGACCATGAGGCAGACGCCCCCCTCCTCTCCATTTCCCCGATGCTGATGCCATGCGGTGGATGGAGAACCCTTCAGGCTGGACCGCTGAGTCTGGGGAGCTGGGGGCGAGCCATGTCTCTGTGAAACAGAACTCACAGCATTCCCTCAGCTCCCTTTGATAGAGCAGTCTTGCCCTTAAGTCCTCCACTTGATTTTCAAGGGACTGTACATTGGCCAGTAGGCTAGTAGGGAGAGGGGGGCGAAGTCCCCTGCGCTTCAGTCTGACCTGAAGTCCTGCCCGCCGGCCACGTTTCCGGACACAATGGAGGCTTCCCCTTTGTTTCCAGCTACTGTGTTTACTGTACCTGCTGTTTCTAGAGAGCATGCTGACCGGTTGCATCGTGGCTTGGTTCGGCAACTAGAGCGTCCAGGAGCGGAAAAGAATGCAGAAAGTTGTGACCACTGCCCGATCCATCATCGGCTCTGACCTCCCCACCATCGAGTGGACAGTTAGACAGGTACATAGATAGGGCAGGTTTGGAGGGATATGGCCAAACGCAGGCAGGTGGGGCTAGTGTAGCTGGGACATGTTGGCCGGTGTGGGCAAGTTGGGCTGAAGGGCCTGTTTCCACACTGTATCACTCTATGACAAGGATGAGAAACTTAAAAACAAACTTGGTTCAACCCGGAGAAGCAAGATGCTGAAATCCTGAGTTAAATTGTTTATAACACAAAGTGCTGGAAGCACTCAGCGGATCAGTCTGCATCTGTGGAGGGAAAAAGAGGACAAACGTCATTTGGGTCAGGACCCTTCTTCAGGCTGATTATCAGTCTGAAGGGTCCCAACACAAAACCTAGCCAGTCTGTTCCCTCCACAGATGCTGCCTGACCCGCTGAGTTTCTCTCGTACTCTGCATTTGGTTAAACCAGGGTTAAGTGTGGGTCAGAGAGTTGAGTGGGGAATGGGTGGGGAAGTGAAAGGGACAGTGTGGGTGTGGACAGGGACTGGGAGATAGGGAGGGAATTCCACAGCTCAGGACTGCTGAAGGATCTCTCACATAGTGATAGGGTCAAGGATACCCTGGAGGACTGGAACTGTGGTAGAGATGTGTTCGACCCAGAGACATGGGTTCGATCCCAACCAGGGGTGCTGTCTATACAGAGTTTGTATGTTCTCCCCATGACCGCATGGTGGTCTCTGGTTGCTCCAGATTCTTTGCACACACCAAAGACGGACAGTTGTGTAGGTTAATTGGCTTTGGGAAAAATTGTAAAATTGTCCCTAGTGTGTGTAGGATAGTGTTAGTGTACGGGGTGATCACTGGTCGGTGAGGACTCGGTGGGCCGAAGGGTCTGTTTCCGCGCTGTATCTCTAAAAGTAAAAAAAAGACTGAGTAAACATGGGTAGATAAAAATGTTGGAGAAACTCAGCGGGTGAGGCAGCATCTATGGAGCGAAGGATTAGGCGACGTTTCGGGTCGAGACCCTTCTTCAGACATTGGTGTGACTTACAACAGAAAGTTGTTCCATTATTTGCCTCTCGTTGAGAATGAAAATAAAGAGCTTTAGTGGTCCGACGTTTGAGGATAAAGGAAGCTGTGGAAGGGGAGGGGGCTTTGCAGGAGCCACATATCGTGACAATGGTAAACCTCAGAGCAGAGGGCTTTTACCGAGAATGCGAACAGGAAGCCAAATTGGGGCAGCCCTCCAGCCCACATTCAGCAAGCTGACTCGTGCAATCTCCAGACACGGGCGCCTCGAACAAAGTGCGGAGACATGCATTTTGGTCGTCGGTGTAAAGGCGTAGACTATTTTATAAATGGGGAGAGAATACAGAAATCGGAGGTGAAAAGGGAGTTGGGAGTGCTGGTGCAGGATTCCCAAAAAGTTAATTTGTAAGTCGAATCAGTAGTAAGGAAGGCAAAGGCAATGAGAACAATGCGAATAGGGATATAATATAGAAAAACAGGGATGTAATGCTGAGGCTCTATAAAGCACTGGTCAGGCCGTATTTGGAGTATTGTGAGCAGATTTGGGCCCCGTATCTGAGGAAGGAGAGGGTCCCAATGAGGTTTACGAGAACGATCCCAGGAATGAGTGGCTTGGCATATGATGAGCGTTTTACGGCACTGGGCCTGTACTCGCTGGGGTTTAGAAGGAGGGTGGACTTCATTGCAACTTACCGAATAGTGAAAGGCTTGGATATAGTGGATGCGAAGAGGATGTTTCCACTAGTGAGAGAGTCTAGGACCAGAGGTCATAGCTTCAGAATTAAAGGACGTTTCTTTGGAAAGAGGACAAGAAAGAATTTCTTTAGTCCGAGGGCAGTGAATCTGTGGAATTCATTGCCACAAATATGGATATTTTTAAAGCAGAGATAGATTCTTGATTAGTACATGTGTCAGGGGTTATGGGGAGAATGGCATTGTGGAGGATAGTTAGAACAACCATGATTTAAATGGCGGAATAGACTTGATGGGCTGAATGGCCTTATTCTGCACCTAACCCAAGTTCAGAAGGGCAGCACAGTGGTGCAGCAGTAGAGCTATTGCCTTATGGCGCCAGAGACCCAGGTTTGATCCTGACTACGGTTGCTGTCTGTACGGAGTTTGTACATTGTTCCCGTGACCTGCGTGGGTTTTCTCTGAAATCTTTGGTTTCCTCCCACACTGCAAAGAAGTACAGATTTGTAGGCCAATTGGCTTGGTATAAATGCAATAAAAATTGTACCTAGTGTGTGTCAGTGATTTTGTCCCTAGTGTGCGACATGTGCGGAGATCGCGGGTCTTAAGGTCACAAGTGATAGGAGTAAAATTCGGCCATTCAGCCCATCAAGTCTACTCCACCATTCAATTATGGCAATGAATTCCACAGATTCACCACCCTCTGGTAAAATTCACCCAGAGAGTGGTGAATTTGTGGAATTCTCTGCCTCAAAAGGCAGTGGAGGCCATTTTACTGGATGCATTCAAAAGTGAGTTACAGTCGATAGAGCTCCTAGGGCTCGGAGAATCAAGGGATATGGGGAGAAGGCAGGAATGGGGTACTGATTGTGGATTCAGCCATGATCACCTTGAATGGCGGTGATGGCTCGAAGGGCCGAATGGCATGCTCCTATTTTCTGTATCTAAGTTGC
This sequence comes from Okamejei kenojei, assembly GCA_035221665.1. Taxonomy (NCBI): domain Eukaryota; kingdom Metazoa; phylum Chordata; class Chondrichthyes; order Rajiformes; family Rajidae; genus Okamejei; species Okamejei kenojei. Next base: position 9,659,495 of record CM069169.1, on the reverse strand, counting down.
GGTCGATGTGGACCCGGTTGGCCGAAGGGCCTGTTTCACGCTGTATCTCTTTTAAAACATTTTTTATATATCTTTATTTATTAGAGGTACCATAAGTTACATCAGTGGACATCCCTTATATTGTATTACAGCCATTGTACCCCTTAATTTTTTTAAAGGCTTTAGAAAAGAGAGAATGGAGAGAGAAATAACAGCAAAGAAAGTAGAAAAGTGAAAAAGAGATGTGAAAGTGCAAAAGGAAACCTTTGAGGAGTTAGAGACCGGAGATTAAGAGATAGACCCTGGAGAGGAAAAAAAAAGAAAAAGAGAAAGATAGAGAAAGAAAGAAGAAAAGCCAGTTACTTTATTATAAACATCTCGCAAAAGGAATCTACCAACTCGACAGTTTTTCTTCCCCCATTACCAAGACCCGACACCGGTACTTTTTTGAGGTATTCTTGCACCTTATCCTTGTAGTAGATTTATGAATGCAGACCACGTCTTATAGAAACAGTCTGATTTTTCTGCTAGTCGGAGTCTCATATCTTCCAAGTGTAGTGTTTCGAACATAGTTGAAATCCACATATTAACTGTTGGTATAGGAGAATTTTTCCAGAATTTTAAGATTAGCTTTTTTCCAGTTATTAAGCCATAATCAAATAGATTCTTTTGAAACACATTTAATTCAGGGCTATCTTCCAATATCCCAAAGATAATCCAGTCTGCTTTTGGAGTCAGTTTTATTTTAAATATTTTTGTGAAAATTTCAAAAATTTCAGTCCAAAATGTTTGAATTTTTGTACAAAAGACAAATGAGTGTGCTATATTAGCTTCTTGACATTGACATTTATCACATATAGGTGAGACGTTGGGAAAAAGTTTACTTATTTTAGTTTTTGAATAGTATAATCTGAGTAAGATTCTAAATTCTGTGTGTAAGGTGTGTCTTACATTAATTGAACATTTATGCACATTTAATAAATATTCTTCCCACCTTTCTTTGGGAATTTTTATACTTAATTCTTTTTCCCCAGTCTCTCCTGATACCATCTGTTGTTGGTATTTCTGCATTTAGAATAATATTATATAATATTATATAATATATATATATATTAGGTTTGCTGATTCTGCCTTTGTATTCATTAGTTCTTCCAGTAAGTCTGGAGGCATATTGTGATAATCTTGTGCGTATTTTTTCAGATAGTCACAGATTTGGAAATATTTAAAATACTGATTGTTTCCCAAATTGTATTTTAGTTGTATTTGTTTAAATGATAATAGTTTTCCCAATTCATTCACATCTCCGAAGATTTTAATTCCAGCTCTTTCCCATTGTATAAATGCTTTATCTATAGTTGAAGGTTTAAATGGGGGGGTTTTACCGATAGGAGATAAGAGATAAATTTCTTAATTTTAAATTGTGTTTTATTTGTTTCCAAATTCTAATTACAATTGTACTGTATATAATTGGATTATTGTTGTAATTTATATTATTCATCGATATTGGAGAGAGAAGGATTGCTCCAATATTATAAGGAGTTTCACGCTCTAAACAAAACCTAACTTATGCAGGGCACCCAACGTCACTGCCTGTGTGGCACATCGCCAGCACAAGATGGTGCCCATAGTGGAGATGCACGCTCTGCCAGATGCAAGGTACCAGATTGAGGATGGATGCAGTCATGGTGCCAGGCTCAGCTTGGTAAGTGTAGGAAGGAACTTCAGATGCTGGTTTAAACCGTAGACAGAAAATGCTGGTGTAACTCAGCGGGTCAGACAACATCTCGGGAGAGAAGGAATGGGTGACGTTTCAGGTCGAGACCCTTCTTCAGTCTGATCAGGTATCAGGGGTTATGGGGAGAAGGCAGGAGAACGTGGTTAGGAGAGATAGATCAACCATGATTGAATGGCGGGGTAGATTTGATGCGGCCGAATGGCCAAATTCTGCTCCCATTACATGTGAGCAAGACATCGCTGTAAAACCTGCCTGCTCCCAGCTGTGGGACAGTCCAGATATGCGGCCAGATGACGCGCGTTTCTCCATGTCCAAATGTGGGAACACCGTGCCGTGAATCTCACGGAACATTCCGGGTTCCCGCAGCCCGACTCACCTCCTCCTGGGTTTACAGCAGTAGGGTGGTGGGATCCTTTTTCCTCGTTGTCCATTCGGGGGGGGGGGGGGGGGATCGCCTCCGCTTAGTCCGCTGAGTCCTGCATGGTCTCCATGTTGCCAAACACTAACTCCCATTCCCACACTGATCTTTTGAGCCAGCACCGCCATTCAATGTGATCATGGCTGATCATCCCCAATCAGTACCCCGTTCCTGCCTTCTCCCCATATCCCCTGACTCCGCTATCTTTAAGAGCTCTATCTAACTCTCTCTTGAAAGTACCCAGAGAATTGGCCTCCACTGCCTTCTGAGGCAGAGAATTCCACAGATTCACAACCCTCTGTGTGAAAAGGTTTTTCATCATCTCTGTTCTAAATGGCTTAAACTGTGGCCCCTGGTTCTGTACTCCCTCAACATCGGGAACATGTTTCCTGCTTCCAGTGTGTCCAAACCCTTAATAATCTTATACATTTAGATTATAAAATTATTAATATTATTATAATTATCCATTCTACATTTTCCTTGACCTTCGTTCCCCTTTTTCACACCTTGCTCTTCCATATCTCTCATTTGCCTCTCCTCTGGCTGAGGGAGATCTCTTCCCTGTACGGGGGACCCGACCTTTTCCCTGTCGGGTCTCCGTTGTCATTGGGGCCTAGCACCGTGGAGTGGCCTCCAACCGGAACGACCTGGGGGCTCCAGTCGCGGAGCCTGCGGATTCGCCATCGTGGAGCTGGCCGGCTTCGGAGCGTGGAGAGCTGTGGTGAGGCGCGGCTGTGGCCCGGCTCCAGAGCTCGGGGGCTCCAGCCGCAGGCCCGGTGGACGGTGACATCGGGAGCTCGCGGGTCCCTGGCGGGAAACCGCCTCTCGGAGCTCCCGCAACGGCAACTTCTCCCGCCTGAGTTGCGGGGATGATGGAGCGGGGCCTTGCATCGCCCGGCGCGGCCTTAAACGGCCGCGGGTCTTGCCATCGCCCGCCGGGGGCTCCAACATCGGGAGAAGAATAAGGAACGGGAGAGACGGGACTTTGCCTTCCATCACAGTGAGGAGGTGTTTGGAGATTCACTGTGATGGATGTTTGTGTAAATTGTGTTAATTGTGTCTTGGTTTTTTTTTTCTTGTTTGTATGACTGTGAAGAAACGTAATCGCGTTTGAACTTAGGTTATGACATAATAAAATATCTTGTATCTTGTCTCTCAGTCTGAAGAAGGGTCTCGACCTGTCACCCATTCCTTCTCTCCAGAGATGTAGTCTGACCCGCTGAGTTCCTCCAGCACTTAGTGTCTATCAACCACTACTACCAACACACACTCAATAGACAATAGGTGCTGGAGTAGGCCATTTGGCCCTTCGACCCAGCACCGCTCGAAGGACCGAATGAGTTACCCCATGAGTTACACCGTGCTAAACTCCCATGAAGTATTTGTTCAACAATTATAAATGTAAATCATAACTCCATTTGTGCCAACATTAAACATTGGACGAACATGAAATGTGATGAAAATACTGGGGTGTTGCATATATTTGCATTTTTGAATCAATAAAAATGTGTATGAATAAAACATTATGAATTCTCCATAATATATTATTACAAATGATTAAAAAACATTGTTCCATCATAAAGTATTATGTAAAAGTACACAAGCAAGGTGTAAATTACATATTATTTACATATTATTTAAATCATAATAAAATATTTTATTTAAATTATTTCACAACAAAATGTCCGCTTTCAAAATGGAGACTAAAGGAACTGCAGATGCTGGGAGCTTGAGCAAGACACAAAGTACTGGAGGAACTCAACGGGTCAGGCAGCATCTTTAGTTTGCAGAAGGTTGTGGAGGCCAAGTCAGTGGATATTTTTACGGCAGAGATGCATACTGTGGATATTTGATTAGTACGGGTGCCAGAGGTTATGGGGAGAAGGCAGGAGAATGGGGTTTGGAGGGAGAGATAGATCAGCCATGATTGAATGGTGGAGTAGGTTTCATGGGCCGAATGGCCTAATTCTACTTCTATCCCTTATGACTAGTTCTACCTGCCTGTATTTGGCCTATACTCTTTCTAAACCCATCCTGTCCATGTACCTGTCCAAATATCTCTTAAACATTATGACATAAGCTGCCTCAACTACCTCCTCCGGCAGCACCAGAGCACCCGGAGAAAACTCCGGTGGTCTCAGGGCGAGCGTGCAAACTCCACACAGACAGCACCAGAGGTCAGGTTCTCTGACTCTGTGAGGCAGCAGCTCTACCTGGCGCATGATGGGGAGGGTTGGGGGATCTTGAGAAGGGATTGTTGAACAATTCGAAAGCATGTCTATGTTTAGTTTAGAGATACAGTACGGAAACAGGCCCTTCGGCCCACCCAGTCCACACGGAACAGCGATCCCTGTACACTAGCACTATCCTACACACGGTAGGGACAAGTTACAATCTTTACCAAAGCCAATTAACCTGCAAACCTGCACATCTTTGGAGTGTGGGAGGGAACCGGAGCACCCGGAGACAACCCACACGGTCACGGGGAGAACGTACAAACTCCGTCCAGACAGCACCCACGGTCAAGATCGAACCCGGGTCTCTGGGTCCGTGAGGCAGCAATTCCACATGAACAATTGGAAGCATGGTCTGTGTGTGTGACAAACCCACATAAACCGACTGTGATACGGAGACACAAGAGACTGCAGATGCTGCAATCCTGAGAGAAACCTTCCAGGGGTCACAGTTTAAGAATAAGGGGTAGGCCATTTAGAACTGAGATGAGGAAAAAAAAATTACCCAGAGAGTTGTGAATCTGTGGAATTCTCTGCCACAGAAGGCAGTGGAGGCCAATTCACTGGATCTTTTCAAGAGAGAGTTAGATTTAGCTCTTAGTGCTAACAGAATCAAGGGATATGGGGGAAAAGCAGGAACGGGCTACTGATATTGAATGGTGGTGCTGGCTCGAAGGGCCGAATGGCCTACTCATGCACCTATTTTCTATGATTCTATGAAACACTGAGAGGTGGAGATACCCAGCGGGTCGGGCAGCATCAGGAGAGGGAGTGCACAGGCGAGATCTCACATTGGGGAGTCTTTTTCACCGTCCACCGCCCGCCCTTTGCCTCCACTGACGTTGACTGGCTCGCTTGGTCCCTGCTGCACCGTGTTTTGGGTCCAGGCCCCTACCACCCCCCCCCCCCCCCCCATTCCCCGGGGCCACATAGCGTGTTTGCGGCGGGTCCATCACCGCCGGCAGTGGCTGTGGTCGGCCTACCTTCCTGGAACAGTCTAGAATACGGGCTGTCACCCAACTTCCTTCCCCGCCGGCTTCCTCCGTCGTGAGAATTCACTCTGTCGGGTTTTACTGCAAGATGAGACTGGATTTCCCCCGCGTTACTGAGCGATAGACCATTGCTACCTGCCCCACACACACACGCACACGCACACACACACGCTGTGAGAGGATCACACACACACACACACACACGCACACACACACGCTGTGAGAGGATCACACACACACACACACACACTGGGGAAGGGTCTCACTCACACACACGCACACACACACACACTGGGGAAGGGTCTCACTCACACACACGCACACACACACACACTGGGGAAGGGTCTCACTCACACACACGCACACACACACACACTGGGGAAGGGTCTCACTCACACACACGCACATACACACTGTGAGAGGATCACACATGCACACACACACACTGGGGAAGGGTCTCACTCACACACACGCACACACACACACACTGTGAGAGGATCACACACACACACACACACACTGGGGAAGGGTCTCACACAACACACACACACTGTGAGAGGATCACACACACACTGGGGAAGGCTCTCACTCACGCATGCACGCACACACACACGCACACACACTAGGGGTAGGGTCCCACACACACACACACACACCGACCCACACTGGGGGGAGTCCCACACACACACCCTGACCCACACTGGGGGGGAGTCCCACACACACCCCCCTGACCCACACTGGGGGGGGTCCCACACACACACCCTGACCCCACACTGGGGGGGGTCCCACACACACACACTGACCCACACTGGGGGGGGTCCCACACACACACACTGACCCACACTGGGGGGGGGGGTCCCACACACACACACTGACCCACACTGGGGGGGGTCCCACACACACACACTGACTCCGCTGGTTCGGCAGCATCTCTGTAGAAAGGGAAAAGGTGATGTTTCGGATCGAGACCCTTCTTCAACATATTGTGTCTATCTCCAATTTGTTAACGTTTGGTTCACATCCCTCTGAACCCGTCCAAATCATATATCTGTCCAAACATCTTTTAAATATTGTCGGTACACAAAAATGCTGGAGAAACTCAGCGGGTGCAGCAGCATCTATGGAGCGAAGGAAATAGGCAACGTTTCTTCAAACATTGTAATTGGTAGCAGCTTGTATAGCTTCCCCGGGCAGCTCATTCCGGACACAGACCACCCTCCGTGTGAACAAGTTGCCTTTGAGGTCACTCTTAGATCTCTCCTCTTTCACCTTAAGCCTGTGCCCTCTTGCTGTGGAATCCTCTAACCTAGGGTTCACTTTGGCCATGCCCCCCATGATCTTGACCACCACAAGTTCAGGGCAAAGTCCTGCTCGGCTTAGGCCAGCGGTGGGACAGTTGTGTGGGTCTGATGACATGCTGGTGCGGGGACGGAGCGAATGGTGATGGGGGGGGGATGAAGGTGGGAGAGGGGCTGCCGAGATCAAGTGGGGGCCCGGCAGGAAGCCGTCGGAAGAACGTCGGGGGTCCGCCCGAGAAAGAAGGGGCCACTCGACCGGGGTTTTGAAACTTCACGTTTGTGATTTCCGTCGCAAAAGGGAACTTTTGTAACCTTGTTGGTTCCAGAAACCTGGCGACTCTTGGGTACTGCCCGGGTCAGGCCTGGATAGAGTGGATGTGGAGCGGATATTTCCACCAGCGGGAGAGTCCAGGACCAAAGGGCACAGCCTCAGAATTAAAGGACGTTCCTTTAGGAAGGAGATGAGGAGGAATTTCTATAGTCAAAGCGTGGTGAATCTGTGGAAATCATTCGTTTTCAATTTTAGTTTTAGAGGTAGAGCGCGGAAACAGGCCCTTGGGCCCACCGGGTGGACGCCGACCAGCGATCTCCGCACATTAACACACTCGGGACAATTTACATTTGCACCGAGCCAATTTACCTACAAACCAGTACGTCTTTGGAACGTGGGAGGAAACGGAAGATCTTGGAAAACCCACGCAGGTCACGGGGAGAACGTACGAACTCCGTACAGACAGCACCCGCGGTCGGGATTGAACCCGGGTCTACGCCGCTGCGAGCTCTGTGAGGCAGCAACTCCACCGCTGCGCCACCGTGCTGTGGAGGCCAAGTCGATGGATATTTTGAAGGCAGAGATAGATAGATTCTTGATTAGTACGGGTGTCGGGGATTATGGGGAGAAGGCAGGAGAATGGGGTTAGGAGGGAGAGATAGATCAGCCATGATTGTTTAAGAAGGAACTGGAAAATCGAAGGTACACAAAAATGCTGGAGAAACTCAGCGGGTGCAGCAGCATCTCTGGAGCGAAGGAGATAGGCAACGTTTCGGGCCGAAACCCTTCTTCAGCCATGATTGATTGGCGAAGTAGACTTGGGCCTAATTCTGCTCCCGTCACTTGAGAACAATGCACAACAAACCATGCCACTGTACCTAGGCCCACATAACAATGAAGTGTCAGTGACTCATTAACCTTGGAGATCTCCAGCAGACATGATAAGCGTGTAGAGCAGGGACCCGATGGCACCAGGCTGCCCTTGGAGTGGAGCCAAACTCCCAAGACAAACAGAAGTGGTTCATTTGACATCAGCCCAACGCAGCAACCGAGGTCACTGCACGCTGGGGCTGCAGGAAACAGATAGTACGGGACATGGACATACACAACATCTGAACTCCAGGTCACCGATGCAATCCTGACTGAGGCCAGCAGATCCCGGCCCATTCGCCTCCCACACTGACCAGATAGGTCGGCCTTGATAATCTGATTGATTACGTGATAGTGTACTTGCTCACTGCATCCATGCTTACAAGAGACAAGAGTCATAGAGTGATACAGTGTGGAAACAGGCCCTTCGGCCCAACTTGCCCACACTAGCTAACAAAGTCCTAGCTACACTAGTCCCACTTGCCTGCGCTTGGCCCATATCCCTCCAAACCTGTCCTATCCATGTACCTGTCCAACTGTTTCTTAAACAATGGGATAGTCCCAACCTCAACTACCTCCTCTGGCAGCTTGTTCCATACACCCACCACCCTTTGTGTGGAAAAAGTGTGTTATAAACGTGATATATACCAACAACGGAAGAACTACATTCCTTCTTGCTGCGGCTAAACAGGCCCACAAAACACTTCTTCTTCTTGAGCCCCTTGCTCCTCTAGGGAGCACAGGCCTGTAAAACACAATAACACACCAATAATATGATAAATTAATAATGGTATTACTGAGAAAACATAATGGTGTAAAATCGAAGTTGGTATTGCAACCAAAGACACAGTCTGTCGGCTGAACCTCCTCGCGTGGGCTGTGGGCCTTGCTTGACCGAACACAAGACCAGGGGGAGCCGCTGAGCCAGCCCCTGCTCGTTGGACCTGCGGCCTGTAGGGAGGGGAGGAGAGGGGAGGAGAGGAGAGGGGAGGAGAGGAGAGGGAGAGGGTGGGATAGGGTGGGATAGGGTGGAGGGGAGGAGAGGAGAGGGTGGGATAGGGGGGGGGGGAGGGGTGGAAAGGGGTGGAGAGGGGCGAGGGGAGAGGGGGGGATGGGAAGATGGGAGGGAGAGGAGAGGAGAGGAGAGGGGAGGAGAAGAGGGGAGAGGGGGTAAAGAGGGGGAGAGTTGGGGAGAGGAGGAGAGGGAGGGGAGGAGGAGAGGGGAGGAGAGGGGAGAGGAGGAGGAGAGGGGTGGAGGGGAGAGGGGAGGGAGGAGGGGAGAAGGGGGAAAGTGGGGGAGAGGAGAGGAGGGGAGGAGAGGGAGAGGGGAGGAGAGGAGGGAGGGAGAGGGGGAGGGAGGAGGAGAGGGGAGGGGAGAGGGGAGGGGAGGGAAAGGGGGGGAGGAGGGGAGGAGGGGAGAGGTGGGAGGAGGAGGGAGAGGAGGGGAGAGGGAGAGGGGGTCGGGGTCTTTTCTTTTCCTGGTCTACCCCTGAAGGCCGGCTGCAAGAGGCGCCCACAGCACATGGGTGAGCAGAGGGACATGGGTTCGCTGGTCCAAGGGAAGGCAATGGATGGAAGCCCACAGCACCCTGGGGCTCACCTGGATCGGGCAGCCCTGATAACAACTTGAGCATAGACTGTACTTTGGAAATGGCTCCAAAACATGGCGCCTCTTGCACGAGGGCTCAGTAGACTATTTCTGTACACTTGCTAATCTGGGATCGGGGTATGGCAATAGTCTACCAGACTGTTTTTAAGAGAAAGAATTTCACTGTGTGTTAGCACAAATGATAATAAACGCACTATTGACCATTTTTATAAAAGTTAAGAGTGTTTATAAACGTCACGTACACCAGCTACGGAAGGATGAAATTCCTCCTTGCTGCAGCTTAACAGGCCCGTAAAATAACAATAACACACAAATAATGTGATCAATTAATAATGTAACACCATAATAGTGGGAAATCAAAGTCGGCAGTGCAACCAAAGACGCAGTCCGTAGAAGACCATCGTTGCTGAGGACGGTGTTGTGCAGTGTTCAGGAGCCTGATGCTTGCGGGGCAGAATCCGTTCTTCAACCTCAGAATGACTCCAGGTGCTGGAGTAGCTCAGCAGGTCAGGCGGCATCTCTGATCATGGATCATGGATAGGTGTTGTCTCTGGGGTCGAGACCCTTCTTCTGAAGGTGGATGTCAACCCCTAAAACATCACATATGCATGTTCTCCAGAGATGGTGCCTGACCCGCTGAGTTACTCCACCATTTTGCATCTATCTTTGGTGGAAACCAGCCTCTGTTTGTTCCCGATGTTGGGGAGGTCCAGATCAAGGGGGGTCACAGTTTAAGGTTAAGGGGGAATTCCTTTAGGACCGAGATGAGGAAAACATTTTTCACACAGAGAGTGGAGAGTCTCTGGAATTCTCTGCCACAGAAGGTAGTTAAGGCCAGTTCATTGGCTATATTTAAGAGGGAGTTAGATGTGGCCCTTGTGGTTAAAGGGATCAGGGGGTATGGAGAGAAGGCAGGTACAGGATACTGAGTTGGATGATCAGCCATGATCATATTGAATGGCGGTGCTGGCTCGAAGGGCCGAATGGCCTCCTCCCGCGCCTATGTTTCTATGAAGCCAGCAAAGCCCAATCGTGGGTACACAAAAGGTTGGAGAAACTCAGCGGGTGCAGCAGCATCTAAGGAGCGAAGGAGATAGGCGACGTTTCGGGTCGAGACCCTTCTTCAGCCCAATCAAGAATAGTCTGAGAGTCATCAAAAAGGTAGATAGTAATTCAGCACTGCTCTCTGGTTGTGGTAGGAGCAGGGTTGCCAACTTTCTCACTCCCAAATAAGGGTGAAGAGGTCAAAATATGGGATACATTCCCGACCGCAATTTGTTGACCGAATCGGCCGTGGCTGGATGAATGATGAGTTGCACCGGTTGCTGGACTGCACACAAAGTAGCAATGTTACAAAATTTTGAGATAAAAAAAAATCAAGTCTGCAACTTTTCCCATCAGATAAAGCCTAAAAAGAAGTTTAATTTGACACCTAATTCACTTTCATATCTTCAGTATTAAAGAAGTTATGGTCATTTTCATACTCGGAAATTAGCATCTTGTTCCCCATTGCCTTTCCATTGACTTAACTCAAAAGCTGTGATCTAGGACAGTCAAAAGCCCATAACTTTCTTAAAAACTAAGAGAACTGAATAACATTTTCAGTTATTATAGATTGAAGCATTCTGAAACAAATATGAAACAATCTTACTTGGATGACCTGAAATTAATAATTAAGAACTGAATAATTAATCAGTTACCTAATTGTAGCTAATTACAAAACTCAATTACTAGATCTAAACATCTATCCATTTCTTAAGAAAAGGTTAACATATTTAAATAGCCTAAGTGTCCAAATAACAGTCACACAAGAATTCACAATATAACATGATTTTTAAATCTCATTGTCATGAATTTATAGGCCAAATGGAAGGAATTTAGTGTTTAATTCCCGCAAATTAACGGCCATTTAAATCATCTTGCGAGTGGGATTTTGTGGAACGCGATCGTTTGGAACGTTGCATTTGCGGTGAATTTAAACCCCATACCGGCAGGAAAATACTAAGTCACCTTTTCGCAACATGAAATTTTGATTAAAGGCATCCTAAGAAGCACGTTTATATATAATAAATAAACGGTGTACCTTGCTTTGTCCCGTATGTGACATCCGTCCCCGTTGCCGGTGCTGACGGCTTTAGATGATACTTTTTAATTTACTTCTGCTATTAAATTATCCAGTGTAGTTTAAAAAAAAGTTCAGAGAACGTATGTCAGAGCGATTTTTCTTCAGCAATGATTTAAACAGCCTGACAAAGATCGATTTAAACAGGCTGGAGAAAAACGCCATTTTAAACCCGCCCCCCTCTCAAAGTGACAGAACTGCAGCGCCGCTGAAGGTACGTTTTGTAACATACCTATACAAAGCCCAGCCGGCGGGCCAGCTGAGGAGTTTTGGCTCGGCACCCCGACTCATGAACCGATGATCGGCCGTGAGAAGGATGATCGGGTGGTGGTGTCGGTAGTAAGCGAAGGTCCGTAGGTCAGACAGCTGGCCGGTCTGCCGACCGACCGACGGGGCCACGGGCGAGGTGCTGTTGCTGCTGCTGCACTCCATGGGCTGCACTACGTCGGGACGGACGGACGCGGCGCTCCGACCCGACAGTCCCCTCGACCCGAGTAGTAGCAGTCAAATACGGGACAAGGGCGGTCCCGTATGGGACAAACCAATTTAGCCCAATGTACGGGATGTCCCGGCTAATACGGGACAGTTGGCAACCCTAGGTAGGATGCAGGAGGTGCCCCCTGGAAACAAGGTTGGTCGGGCGATGAGTAGAGGACCTTCAAACCAACGTCTGTGCCTACCAAGGTGCCTTTCTCACCCAGTCCTGTTATCTTCTAGATCTTTCCTATCCATGTACCTGTCCACCTGTCTTTTTAATGTTGTCATTTTCAGGTAGAGGCCGAAGAATTCATGGTGGGGAATAAGGAAAGATAACCATATAACCATATAACAATTACAGCACGGAAACAGGCCCTCTCGGCCCTTCCAGTCCGCGCCGACCATTTGTTTTCCCCTAGTCCCATCTACCTGCACTCAGACCATACCCCTCCATTCCCTTCACGTCCATATACCTATCCACTTTACTTTAAAATTTTTAAAGATGGCAATTTAATTCTATGTTAACTATTTAAACTAATTGTTAACTAATATAAAACTATGTTTTTCACACAGGGTGACACACAAACCTTCAGGAGATATGGAGGACCAAGGGCTTGGCGAACAGCGAGAGAGGCGAGGAGTGTGAATGGAAGGAGGGGTGAGGGGGGTAGGGAGGAAGTGGAGAGGGGAGGGGGAGTAGAGGGGGGGCTGCCAACTCGACCAGTCACGTGCTCGATCCCGACTACGGGTGCTGTCTGTACGGGTTTGTACGTTCTCCCCGTGACCTGTGTGGGTTTTTTCCGAGATCTTCGGTTTCCTCCCACACTTCAGAAACGCACAGCTTTGTAGGTTAATTGGCTTGGTATAAGTGTAAATTGTAGGATAGTGTTAGTGCGCTGGTGATCGCTCGCCGGTGCGGACTCGGTGGGCCGAAGGGCTGTACCTCTGAACTAAACTGCAGTAGTCACTGTGAATGCGAGTGGTGCTGAGAATGCAGAGAGGTTTTGAGAGGATGCAGACAAGCAGAGACAGGCGCTGGCGGAGGAGCGTGAGGTTTACCACGTCCCGTGTTCCTCGAACGGTGACAGGATTACGATAACGGCTCGGTTAGTTTCACCGTCTCCGCCGGATCTCAGACCTCCCTCAAACCCCTCCCGACCCAACAGCCCAGAGGTTGTGTAGGAAGGAACTGCATCAGATGCTGGTTTAAACCAAAGATAGACACAAAATACTGGAGTAACTCAGCGGGCCAGGCAGCATCTCTGGAGAGAAGGAATGGGCGAGATGGGTTTCTGGTTGAGACCCTTCTTCAGAGCCCTGACTCTCAGTCTGAAGAAGGGTCTCATCCCAAAACATCACCCATTACTTCTCTCCAGAGATGCTGCCTGTCCCGCTGAGTTACTCCAGCATCTTTGGCCCAGAGGTTGTGCCTGGTTACAACACCCCGACACTATGGCATTAGTTTAGTTTTAGAGATCCAGCGCGGAAACAGGCCCTTCGGCCCACCGAGTCGGCACAGACTAGCGATCCCCGCGCACTGACACTATCCTACACCCGCCAGGGACAATTTACAATTATACCAATCCAAACAGCCTACAAACCTGCACGGCTTTGGAGCGTGGGGGGAAACCAGAGCTCCCGGAGAAAACCCACGCAGGTGATGGGGAGAACAGACAAACTCCGTACACAGTAGATCGAGCCGGGGCTCTGGCGCTGTAAGGCAGCGACTCCACCTCTGCGCCACCGTGCCACCCCGTATCCTATAGAGGTGTTTAAAATCACCAGGGGAATAGGTCAGGTGAACGCAGAGCCATGAATTAAGATCAAAAGAAGCACATATAGTAAAGATAAGGAGGTAAATTGGCTTGGTAAATGTACAAATTGTCCTTAGTGCGTGTAGGATAGTGTTAATGTGAGGGGATCGCTGGTCAGCGTGGGCCTGGTGGGCCGAAGGGCCTGTTTCCGTGCTGTAACTCTAAACTAAAACAACAAAGACATTAAAGCCAGAAGGTGTGAGACAGAAGGATTGACGAGTTGTGAATCGTGAAGCCGGAGGATGGAATATGGGTGGAGGGGGAGGAATGGGTGCGAGCCCAGGTGGGGCACAGGGGAGAGAAAGGGGGGGAGGAGGAATGGGTGCGAGCCCAGGTGGGGCACAGGGGAGAGAAAGGGGGAGGGGGGGGGAGGAATAGGTGCGAGCCCAGGTGGGGCACGGGGGAGAGAAAGGGGGGGAGGAGGAATGGGTGCGAGCCCAGGTGGGGCACGGGGGAGAGAAAGGGGGGGAGGAGGAATAGGTGCGAGCCCAGGTGGGGCACGGGGGAGAGAAAGGGGGGGAGGAGGAATGGGTGCGAGCCCAGGTGGGGCACGGGGGAGAGAAACGGGGGGGAGGAGGAATGGGTGCGAGCCCAGGTGGGGCACGGGGGAGAGAAAGGGGGGGAGGAGGGGAGGAATGGGTGCGAGCCCAGGTGGGGCACAGGGGAGAGAAGGGGGGAGGGGGGGAGGAATAGGTGCGAGCCCAGGTGGGGCACAGGGGAGAGAAAGGGGGAGGGGGGGAGGAATGGGTGGCGAGCCCAGGTGGGGCACGGGGGAGAGAAAGGGGGAGGGGGGGGGGGGGGAGGTAGCTTCCGGTGATACTTGCTTTTGTATCTTGTGCCCGACGGGAGAGTGGATGGCCAGAGTGTGGATGGCCAGAATGGGCGGCCCAGTTGGAAGCTACCCAAGTGGGACATGAGGTGCTGTTTCTCTGTGTGCGCGAGGCCTCACTCTGACAATGGAGGAGGCCCAGGACAGAAAGGTCAGTGTGGGAATGGGAAGAGGAGCTAAACTGGTTTAAGGGCGGCGCAGCAGCACAGCGGTAGAGTTGCTGCCTTAGAGCGCGAGAGACCACGGGTTCGATCCCGACTACGGTTGCTGCCTGTACGCAGTTTGTACATTCTCCCCGTGACCCGCGTGGGTTTTCTCCGGGAGCTCCGGATTCCTCCCGTACAGGTCCAGGTTAATTGGCTTGGGTAAAAATAGTAAATTGTCCCTTGTGTGTGGGATAGTGGGAGTGTATGGGGATCGCTGGTCGGCGCGGTTCGGTGGGCTTAAGGCCCTGTTTCTACACTGTATCCTTCACTGTGCCCTAGTGCACGTGACAATAAACTAAACTCAAACTCATTCTGAAGTCTAAAATTCAAGGTTAGCAACTGGGAGATTCAGCGGGGCTAGGCGCAAGTGTTACCCGAAACGGTCGCTGAGTCTACACTTGGTCTCGCCAACGCACAAGAGACCACATTTCAAGTTTCGAGATGTAAATATTACCAACTGCGAGTCCTGCTCCAACCACATTGACAAATCAGCAAAACCAAAAAGCACAAGAACACCTCCACCGGAAACTCAGGAAGCTCAGGATGTTTCTCATAACTCTGACCACTCTCTGCACCACACTCTAGGCGCATCTGCCCAAGACCACAAGAAACTGCCAACGTAACACAGTTAATCACACAATCCAACCTCCCCACCATCCCCTCCATCCACTCCTCTCGCTGCCTCGAAGAAACCAGCCAACACAATCGAGGCCCATCCACTCTGGCCATCCACACTCTGGCCATCCACACTCTGGCCATCCACACTCTGGCCATCCACACTCTGGCTGTCCACTCTGGCATCCACACTCTGGCCATTCACACTCTGGATGTCCACTCTGGCCATTCACACTCTGGCCATTCACACTCTGGCCATCCACACTCTGGCCATTCCACACTCTGGCCATCCACACTCTGGCCATCCACACTCTGGCCATTCACACTCTGGCCATTCACACTCTGGCCATCCACACTCTGGCCATCCACACTCTGGCCATTCACACTCTGGCCGTTCACACTCTGGCCATTCACACTCTGGCCATCCACACTCTGGCCATCCACACTGGCCATTCACACTCTGGCCGTTCACACTCTGGCCATCCACACTCTGGCTGTCCACACTCTGGCCATCCACACTCCTGGCCGTTCACACTCTGGCTGTCCCACACTCTGGCCATCCACACTCTGGCCATCCACTCTGGCCGTCCACACTCTGGCCGTTCACTCTGGCCATTCACACTCTGGCCATCCACTCTCCCGTCAGGCACAAGATACAAAAGATGAACAGCGTGTACAGTGGCTTGCAAAAGTATTCATACCCCTTGAATGTTTCCACATTTTGTCACATTACAACCACAAACGTAAATGTATTTTATTGGGATTTTATGTGTTAGACCAACACAAAGTGGTGCATAATTGTGAAGTGGAAGGAAAATGATACATGGTTTCCAAATTTTATTACAAATAAAAAAACTGAAAAGTGTGGCGTGCAAAAGTATTCAGCCCCCCTGAGTCAATACTTTGTAGAACCACCTTTCGCTGCAATTACAGCTGCAAGTCTTTTGGGGTATGTCTCTACCAGCTTTGCACATCTGGAGACTGAAATTTTTGCCCAATCTTCTTTGCAAAATAGCTCAAGCTCAGTCAGATTGGATGGAGAGCGTCTGTGAACAGCAATTTTTCAAGTCTTTGCCAGAGATTCTCAATTGGATTTCGGTCTGGACTTTGACTGGGCCATTCTAACACATGAATATGCTTTGATCTAAACCATTCCATTGTAGCTCTGGCTGTATGTTTAGGGTCGTTGTCCTGCTGGAAGGTGAACCTCCGCCCCAGTCTCAAGTCTTTTGCAGACTCTAACAGATTTTCTTCCAAGATTGCCCTGTATTTGGCTCCATCCATCTTCCCATCAACTCTGACCAGCTGCCCTGTCCCTGCTGAAGAAAAGCATCCCCACAGCATGATGTTGCCACCACCATGTTTCACAGTGGGGATGGTGTGTTCAGGGTGATGTGCAGTGTTAGTTTTCCACCACACATAGCATTTTGCATTTAGGCCAAAAACTTCAATTTTGGTCTCATCAGACCAGAGCACCTTCCTCCACATGTTTGCTGTGTCCCCCACATGGCTTGTGGCAAACTGCAAACGGGACTTCTTATGGCTTTGTTTCAACAATGACTTTCTTCTTGCCACTCTTCCATAAAGGCCCGATTTGTGGAGTGCACGACTAATAGTTGTCCTGTGGACAAATTCTCCCAACTGAGCTGTGGATCTCTGCAGCACCTCCAGAGTTACCATGGGCCTCTTGGCTGCTTCTCAGATCAATGCTCTCCTTGCCCGGCCTGTCAGTTTAGGTGGACGGCCATGTCTTGGTAGGTTTGCAGTTGCGCCATACTCTTTCCATTTGCGGATGATGGATTGAACAGTGCTCCGTGAGATGTTCAAATCTTGGGATTTTTTTTATAACCTAACCCTGCTTTAAACTTCTCCACAACTTTATCCCTGACCTGTCTGGTGTGTTCCTTGGGCTTCATGATGCTGTTTATTCACTAATGTTCTCTAACAAACTTCTGAGGCCTTCACAGAACAGTTGTATTTATACTGAGATTAGATTACACACAAGTGGACTGTATTTACTAATTAGGTGACTTCTAAAGGCAATTGTTTGCACTTGATTTTATTTAGGGGTATCAGAGTAAAGGGGGCTGAATACTTTTGCACGCCACACTTTTCAGTTTTTTTATTTGTAAAAAAATTTGGAAACCATGTATCATTTTCCTTCCACTTCACAATTATGCGCCACTTTGTGTTGGTCTATCACATAAAATCCCAATAAAATACATTTATGTTTGTGGTTGTAACGTGACAAAATGTGGAAAAGTTCAAGGGGTATGAAAACTTTTGCAAGCCACTGTAGCACTAGACACTGGAAAACAGGGCGGCACGGTGGCGCAGCGGTAGATTCGCTGCCTTGCAACGCCGGAGACCCGAGTTCGATCCCGACCACGGGTACTGCCTGTTGCGGAGTTTGTACATTCTCCCCGTGACCTGCGTGGGTTTTCTCCGAAATCTTCGGTTTCCTCCTACACTCCAAAGACGTACTGGTAGATTCAAGATTCAAGAGAGTTTATTGTCATGTGTCCCAGATAGGACAATGAAATTCTTGCCTTGCTTCAGGTATGCAGGTAAATTGGTTCAGGTACGCAGGTAAATTGGTTCAGGTACGCAGGTAAATTGGCTCAGGTACGCAGGTAAATTGGTTCAGGTACGCAGGTAAATTGGCTTAGTAAATGTGAAAATTGTCCCTAGTGTGTGTAGGATAGTGTAAATGTGTGGGGATCGCTGGTCGGTGCGGATCCAGTGGGCCAAACAGCCTGTTTCCACTCTGTATCTCTAAACTAAACTTTCTTTCAGTCTGAAGAAGAGTCTCTACAAAAGGTTACTACAAAAAGTTGTCAACACTGCCCAGTCCATCATCGGCTCTGACCTCCCTTCCATCGAGGGGATCTATCGCAGTCGCTGCCTCAAAAAGGCTGGCAGCATCATCAAGGACCCACACCACCCTGGCCACACACTCATCTCCCTGCTACCTTCGGGTAGAAGGTACAGGAGCCTGAGAACTGCAACGACCAGGTTCAGGAATAGCTACTTCCCCACAGCCATCAGGCTATTAAACCTGGCTCGGACAAAACTCTGAACATTACTAGCCTATTATCTGTTATTTGCACTTTATCAGTTTATTTATTCATGTGTGTATATATTTATATAATGGTATATGGACACACTGATCTGTTCTGTATTCATGCCTACCATATTCTGTTCTGCTGAAGCAAGGCAGGAATTTCATTGTCCTATCTGGGACACACGACAATAAACTCTCTTGAATCTTGAATCTCAACCTGAAACGTCGCCTATTTCCTTCGCTCCATAGATGCTGCCTCACCCGCTGAGTTTCTCCAGCATTTTAGTCTACCTTCGATTTTCCAGCATCTGCAGTTCCTTCTGACCATTACCGTCAGTTAGACACAAAAAGCTGGAGTAACTCAGCGAGACAGGCAACATCTCTGGAGAAAAGGGATGTCTCTACACTACGGGCACTGCACTGACAGCAGCCTCTGTTTGTTTTTACATCTCTTTTTGTTATTTTTAGTCCGTTAAAAGTCTGTTTTTGGGGGAATCTTTTAACTTTTCTATGTGGGGGAGGGGGACAGGGGAAGGGGGAAACTAACTACCAGTCGCTTCCTGGCGGGGACGCGACTATTTCTCCGAGTCGCGTCCTCGCCCCCCCCCCCACCTCGCGGCCTACCTCCTGGATTGGAGCAGCCTTTCCTGCCAGGGACCGGGAACCGGAGCAGAGCTGCAACAGCGGTGGCGCTGGAGTCACGGCGGAGCGGGCGATGCCTACCTGGGCCGCCGTTGGAGCTCCGGAGCGTTGGGCCGCTGCTCCAACACTGTGGAGCTCTGGTTTGGGAGAGCTCCCAACGTGGGCGGCGCTGAACAACTCCCTGGACACCTGGGGCCCTTTGCCGAGGGCCTCCAGCGTGGCATCTCCACCCGGCGTGCCCTGCGGACTTTGGGAGCCGCGGACCCCGGTAGGAGGGGGCCGACTCTGATGTCCAGGCCGCTGAGGAGGTCCCCCCGCCCCGACGTCGGACTTACATCACCCCGGCGAGGGGGCCTGAACATCGGGCCGCCCGTAGCAGTGACTGCAGGGGGCTCGGGGAGGCCCCGACCACGGGGGAACAGTGGGGAACATCGGGGGAAGAGACTGACTTTGGTGCCTTCCCTCACAGAGGGAAACTTTGATCCTGCTGTGGGGGGGATGTTTTATGTTGAATTTCTATCTACTCCATGTTGTGTTCTTTATTTTTTACTGTATGGCTGTATGGGGATTTAATTTCACGTGACAAATAAAATATCTGTATCTGAATGGGTGACGTTTCGCATCAAGACCCTACTTCAGACCATTACCATTAAGCAGTTGTGCTGTTCACTGTTCCGTTTCGGGACATATGACAATAAAACCGGGAGTCTGCATCCTTTGGGCTTGAACATTGAATTTTCTCAATTCTGTTAACCCTTGCTGTCTCCTCCCCTTCCCACCTCTCCCTCAGCCCTTGGACCCTGGCATTCCCTCTCTCTCTATCTCTCTCCCCCACCCTAGTCGCACCAGCTTCTCATTTTCACACCACAAACAGCTTACAATGGCTTGTTCCCTTTATCATCGATACTTTTTTGCATATCTTTCATTCATTGTTCTTTATCTCTCCACATCACCGTCGATATCTCTCGTTTCCCTGATCCCTGACCAGTCTGAAGAAGGGTCTCGACCCGAAACGTCGCCTATCTCCTTCGCTCCTTAGATGCTGCTGCACCCGCTGAGTTTCTCCAGCCTTTTGTGTAACCCCCCTGACAATAAAACACTCTTGACTAGCCACGACTCTACACAATAGGCGGGACTCTCAGCTGGAGTGTACTCACGCCCTGGTGTCTGGCACCGTCTCCTGGGCGTCCTGTGTACTGCAAGGCTCGCTGCTCCTCGCCAAGGTCCACAGCGGGTTTCCAGCAGTAGGGGGGGGTGGGATCCTTTTTGCTCGCTGCACGTTCCGGCTGGCCACGACAGGGCCACCTCCGCTCAGTCCTACATAATCTCCCGGTTGCTAAACACTTGAACTCCCCCTCCCATTCCCACACTGATTGAGTGGTTGAGTAAAGTGCCCATTGCACTTTATCTGTTTATTTCTGTGTGTGTGTGTGTGTGTGTATATTCAATGGTATATGGACACACTGATCTGTTCTGTATTGTGCCTACTATATTCTGTTGTGCTGAAGCAAGGCAAGGATTTAATTGTCCTCTCTGGGACACACGACAATAAACTCTCTTGAATCTTGAATCTGGTATGAATATTCATTTCTCTCACTTCAAGTAAGCCCGGCATTCCCTCTCCCTCTCTCCATCCCTCCCCCCACCAGCTTCTCGCTTTCACCCAACACCTAACGGTCTTAGAATAAAGGGGAGGCCATTTAAGACTGAGGTGAGAAAAAACTTTTTCACCCAGAGAGTTGTGAATTTGTGGAATTCCCTGCCACAGAGGGCAGTGGAGGCCAAGTCACTGGATGGATTAAGAGAGAGTTGGATAGAGCTCCAGGGGCTGGTGGAGTCAAGGGATATGGGGAGAAGGCAGGCACGGGTTATTGATAGGGGATGATCAGCCATGATCACAATGAATGGCGATGCTGGCTTGAAGGGCCGAATGGCCTCCTCCTGCAGCTATTTTCGATGTTTCTGATCACCTGTTCCCACATTTCTTTCATTCATTGTTCTTAATCTCTCTACCTCATCGTCTTTTCTCTTTAATTTTCCTTATCTCTAAAGGGCCTGTCCCACTTTGGTGATATTTTGGGTGGATACAGGCGACTGCCGCAATATTTTCAACACGTTGAAAATGTCCGGCGACAATTTGCGCTGTCGTAGGTTCTCTCCAGGTGTCGTAGGTGAGTTTCATTCAAACTAGTCCCTGGCAGTCGCCTATGTGGGACAGGCCATTAATACACAATAGGCAATAGGTGCAGGAGGAGGCCATTCGGCCCTTCGATCCAGCACCGCCATTCAATGTGATCATGGCTGATCATCCCCAATCAGTACCCCGTTCCTGCCTTCTCCCCATATCTCCTGACTCTGCTATTTTTAAGAGCCCTATCTAGCTCTCTCTTGAAAGCATCCAGAGAACCTGCCTCCACCGCCCTCTGAGGCAGAGAATTCCACAGACTCACCACTCTCTGTGAGAAAAAGTGTTTCCTCGTCTCCGTTTTAAATGGCTTACTCCTTATTCTTAATCTGCGGCCCCTGGTTCTGGACTCCCCCAACATCGGGAACATGCCTCTAGTGTGTCCAAGCCCTTAACAATTCCATTAAAACTAGTCCCTGGCAGTCGCCTAAGTGGCACAGGCCCATAACCAGTCTGAAGAAGGGTCTCGACCTGAAACATCACCCATTCCTTCTCTCCAGAGATGCTGCCAGTCCCGCTGAGTTACTCCAGCTTTTTGTGTCTACCCACACTGACCTTTCTGTCCTGGGCCTCCTCCACTGTCAGAGTGATGCCCAGCGCAAATTGGAGGAACAGCACCTCATATTTTGGGTTTCAGCCTGAAACGTCGCCTATTTCCTTCGCTCCATAGATGCTGCCGCACCCGCTGAGTTTCTCCAGCATTTTTGTCTACCTCATGTTTTGCTTGGGCAGCTTACACCCCAGCGGTGGGCCCCATTGCAGAAACGTCCACGTCGCGCGGGCTGGAAACTGGAAGTACCCCGATCTAACCCTCATCCCGTGCCCCAGCCCCACTAATAATTCTGCCACCACCATTATCTATTGCGACAAGTGATTGTCGCTGGAAGCTCGCGTCCTTTTCAGGACGGACGATGACGGCAATGTCAACATTTGAAACATGGGAGATGGACACGAGAGAAGACCCCAGCTGCATGAACATTGACTTCTCCAACTTCAAGTAACCCTTGCTTTCCCTATCTCCATCTCTCCCCATCCTCGTTCTCCAACTAGATCCACGGTCCTCCTGTCTCGTTTTCGCACCTTACCTTCCCATATCTCTCGTTTCCCTCTCCACCGACTCCCCCAGTCTGAAGAAGGGTCTCGAGCCGAAACGTCACCCATCCCTTCACTCCAGAGATGCTGCCTGCCCCGCTGAGTTACTCCGGCACTTTGTGTCGCCCGTGGCAACGAGCTCTCTCTCCTCCAGAGGCAAACCTCTGGATGAACAGCCGGGACTTCCAAATCTGTGCCCGGAAAATCCAAACGTGACCTCAGCCCGGACGGCCGAGACTGACGGGGGAAAGATTTACGGGGTGGCGCAGCGGTAGAGTTGCTGCCTCACAGCGTCAGAGACCCGGGTTCGATCCCGACTACGGGCGCTGTCTGTATGGAGTTTGTGCGTGGGTTTTCTCCGGGTGCTCCGGTTTCCCCCCACGCTCCAAGGAAGTGTGACTTTGTGGGGTAAGTGGCTTTGGTAAAGATTGTAAATAGTCTCTAGTGTGTGGGATAGTGTTGGTGTGCAGGGATCGCTGGTCGGCGCAGACTCGGTGGGCCGAGGAGCCTGTTTCCACGCTGTACCTCTAAACAGTAACCCGATAGGCAACATTAACCACACAGCGGGTGGTGTGTGCATGGAACGAGCTGCCAGAGGAGGTAGTTGAGGCTGGTACCATCACGTTTAACATTTGTACAGGGACACGGGTAGGAAAGGTTTACAGGGAGGTGGGTCAGGTGGAGGCAAGTGAAGGGCCTGTCCCACTTGGCCGTTATTTGGGCCTTATTTACGCGTCATATGTAAAATAGGTCGACGTGTCGTGATGCGCGACGTCGTGCGCAAACCACGCGTCATCGTGCCGTCTGGTGACATCATTAGAATATCCCGCGGCGCGCGGCGATGCACGGTTACGCACGGTGACTTCACCATGCGTCACCACGCAATGCACGTGAGACGTCGGGACGCCAGCGTGCGACGCCAATGCGTTAGCGTGTGCACCCAATGCGTCAGCGTGCGTACGCGGTACGTCAACGCAGGTGGCGCGCGGAGGGTCTCGTTATACTACTACGAAATCCTGGAGCGCCACACGATACCGCGCGCCACCGCATGCGATTCCACGTCCGCCACGGCGCCTCGTGAATGCGTGTGTCACCCACGCGCCCATCCTAGACCAAAAAACAAGCGCCGACCTATTTTATTTACAAAAAAATACAAAAAAACACACAAAAAACGAGGCGCAAAATGGTGGACGGCCAAGTGGGCAGACCCTTGAGACTTGAATAGCTAACGCAACCCCGCAGACAAGGTCACTGTGGATGTGTGGACAAAGTGCCTGCTAAACAGCTCTGACTGTACGGATTATTCACCACCGATATTCCGGCAAACTGGTATAATAGTCCGGCACCTCCTTTAATCCGGGACAAAATCACGTGGAGCGCACTCAAAATCCCCCCCCGCCTGGATGTTCCTCCTCCACCGTAAATATGTCCCCGAGGCCGCCATCCATTCATATTCAGGTGAGGCGGCCGATCTGGACCTCTTCAGGACTTCCGCGGCCGATGGGATTTGCCCCCTGCGGCCGGGGCTCTGGAACTCCGGCCCAGCCAGAGCCGGCAGAGCCATTCCCACAGCCAACTTTGTGGGCCGGAATAACCGGAGGCAAAACGGGTCATACGGCAAGGATCTGGAACCAAGGGAGCCGGAAAATTGAGTGGTGGACCTGATGAACAACTGGGACCTTTGCCCCATGTCTGTGTCTCGATTACACTTGGCAAGTTCCCAAAACGTCACAATAACTAACATTAAAAAGGAGAAAGGGGATCTCAAAACGCGCAGGCAGTGCACGCTGAGAACAGTATCTGTGTCGCACACACTGCCAGCATCAGAGGCCAACCAAGACACCACTGTAACTATGGCAACTGAGGAACGTAGGCCCGAGGCTCGATTGTTATGTGTAGGAAGGAGCAACAGATGCTGGTTTACACCAAAGATAGACACAAAAAGCTGGAGTAACTCAGCGGGACAGGCAGCATCTCTGGGGAGAAGAAATGGACCCAGTCCGAAGAAGGGTCTCAACCCGAAATGTCACCCGTTCCTTTTCTCCAGAGATGCTGCCTGTCCCGCTGGGTTACTCCAACTTTTTGTGTCTGTCTTTGGCTCGATTACAATCATGTTTCAGTCCTTCCGCTGACTGGACAGCACACAAGTTACTGTGCCCTGCCCAGTTCTACAAACATACAGCATTAAACAATAGACAACAGGAGCAGGAGTAGGCCATTCGGCCCTTCAAGCCAAAAAAAAATCAACCCCCAGCACCTAAAACAACACCACCATCCACAACAGCCATAACAACCCACCCACCACCCCCACAACGCCCACACCACCAAATCAATCACCCCCCACGTGATCAATCCTTGATCATCCACAATCAGTACCCTGTTCCTTCCTCCCCCCCCCCACCTCCCCCCTCCACCCTCCTGCCTTCTCCCTTCCTCACATCCCCTTCCCACTTTTCTCCTAATCCAATTCTCCGACTCCCTGCTATTTCCTTCCCCGACCCCCCTCTCTCCACCCTTTCTCGCTTCCCCCTCCCCTCCTGTATCTTCCCCTCTTCTCTCCCTCTTATCCCTTGGGCGCCCCAACTTTTTCTCTCTACCCTCTCCCCCCCCCCTTCCCCCCGTCTTACTCTCTCTTGAAAGCAACTCCAAGAATTGGCCTCCACTGCCTTCTGAGGCAGAGAATTCCACAGATTCACAACTCTCTGTGTGGAAAAGTTTTTCCCTCGTCTCTGTTCTAAAATAATGGCTTGCTCTTATTTCTTAAAGCTGTGTGTGGCCCCTTGGTGCTGAGGGACTCTTCCCCACAACAAGGGAACATGTTTCCTGCTTCTAGCGTGTCCAAACCCTTAATAATCTTACATGTTTCAATAAGATCCCCTCTTATCCTTCTAAACTCCAGAGTGTACAAGCCCAGCCGCTCCATACTCTCAGCATATGACAGTCCCGCCATCCCGGGAATTAACCTGGTGAACCTACTCAGCACTCCCTCAATAGCAAGAATGTCCTTCCTCAAATTTGGAGACCAGAACCGCACACAATACTCCAGGTGTGGTCTCACTAGTAACAACCCTCCCTGCTACCACAGACGTTACTGATCGGTGAACTTCTGTGACCTTGTGGGCGTCAGAAAAGTGGCAACTTTGGGTACTGCCCAGGTGAGGCCTACTGTATGATTTTAATAGTGCGAATGTCTGCAAAAACAAAAGCTTTTCACGGAGTCCAGGTAGTAATAAAGTATCACTGAACCGTTGAATGACGTCATCTTCTGGTCACAATTCCTTCTGTGAGCGAGCCCGACAGATTTCTTTCTCAAATTTTCTGAAGAGTAGGGTCTGGACAAGGCGTCGAGCCTTCGTTGTTATCCACAGTGCCACACCCCTGAGTTACTCCAGCACACTGTGAAACCGTCACCGATTCCAAAGTTTCTCCACAGATGCGCTCGCCTACCCCGCTCAGTATACTTACTACTCCACACTCCAGTGAAACGTCACCGATCCATGTTGCTCCAAAAGATGGCTTGCCGTGAACCCGCTGAGTTACTATCCAGCTTCTCCTGACACATCATGCCGATTCCTCGCTGAACACATCAGGTGAAGTAACCTGGGGTCGATTGGGTAGGTTTCAACAAATCAAAAAGAACACCCTCGACCAGGCGACCCCAGCCGTGGTTAACTAACCACGACTTGTGCTCAGGTGGCAATTCGCTTCCTCCACATGACCTTCTCTCGCTGAATCGCAAAGAGCCACCTCGAGGCCCTCTCTCCTCTGGCGCTCCTGTGGTTTCGCGGGATGGCTCTTCTCCCTGCTCCACTTACTTCTGCTCTTTTTTTTACTCCGTTGATGCCCCCCAGCGCACCATTTCGAGGCTACGTCAGCGAAGAGAAACCGAGCTTGCCCCCGCAGCCAACCTCGATGGGTTCGCTCCAGCATTTTTGTGCCTTTCCTTTCTCAAAGCCTTGCTGGAAACAATTCCTGAGGCTGGTCAGGATCAAAGTGGATGCCAGAGCTCCCTGGCGCATCTTGTTCCACTTTCCAAGGCGGCCTGGCAGTATGTGGCCCATGCTCTCGTCGCCCACCCCAGCCTGGCAGAGTATGTTCGTCTCTCCCCCCCCCCCCCCCCACTCCTCTCCCAAAGACAAGAGGTCTGAATCAACCAACTGGGCCAGACAATAGGTTGTTGTTATGGGGTGTGGGGGGGGGGGGTGTGCAAGGGGGTCAAGAGGCTCTTTTCCTGGTACCACCCACCCCCCTGCAAACCCCCATCCCCCCCCCACTCGTGCCCCTGTCTGCACCCCCTCAACATCACCGACTGGCACTCCCTTCTCCTATTCCTGCCCTTCAAACGCGCCCCCCAACCGGCATTCCTCAAAACTCGCACCCTGGCTCACCCTCTCCACTCACTCCTTACACACAATCGGGCGTTCTGTTCCCCCCTCTCTCTCGTCTTCCTCCTCCCCCTCTCACCCCCACACATAAGCGCTCGTGTCTCCCTCAAAGAAAACCTCACTTCCTCTCCTCCTTCC